>BGPR01001805.1:24072-90868 GCA_013235015.1 Araneus ventricosus | reverse complement strand
CACAGAAATATTAATAAACACTTTGCCCCATAATGTGGTTTTAGCACTTAGCTTAATTATCATTACCATTTTGAGATAGTAATGTACAACACATAATCTGAAAAGAACGTTGGTGTATGTTCATACTAAATTTTGGGATGATGCAAAATTCTAGATGTTTGAATTTCTTATCTCAAAACAGAAAGAAATTACCTTCATTTATTAATTTATCAAATTGGTTAAGCATTTAGATTATTTTTTAATAAGCAAATTGAATTTCATTTTTGAAAAAATCTCAATCCCGAAAATATTTTGAAATACTGTTATTAGAAAAAAAATGTTCTTTTAAAATGTTTGGCAAAATTTTCTACTGGGATCAGTTTCAATATGGACATTTCTCCAATTTTATTTTTCTTATATGTAATAAATGTGAGTTAATTTCCCGTGAAAAATATTAGGTTAGGTTTTTAGTTCTGCCAAGCGGTATAACCTCGGAATAAAATAACAACCACCACTCTCGCTAAGCTAAGGTCCAACTACTAAGCCCTTGTTTATTCGAAAGACTAACCAATTTTTTACCAGACAAAACGAAAAAAAAAAACATTTAATATGTTATTACTAATATAATAGCCCAGATCTTTCGGTAACTCTTTGACATCATCAACAATAAAACTCGCGCCATAGCACTGCGAGACATTAAACAGCATTAATTCATTGTTAGAGAACCTAAATTTCAGTAATTTTAAATTTTAAAGAGTAATTGTCGTTCTGATTTCAAATTTAATAGCTCTAAAATAGTGAAATAAAATTTTCTATCGATTGATATAAAATTTATCTCGCTATGATCAATAGTTCCAGAAAAATTTTAAATTATATTAATCCTATATTTCAAATTAATTTCCGTCTTGTAATAGAAAGTAGTAAATTACGTCAGTGGTATATCATACGCGTGATATAGTTTGGACGCCACGATACATCTAATTATTTAGTGCAATCGTGTTGATATAATTTGAAAATATTTTTTGGCAACGTTAAAATTTACACAAAGACATCTGAAGTACAAGGAAAATTGTTAGAAAACGAAAAATACTTCACATTGAATGATGTTTACGAAGAGGTTTTCTGAATAAAGAAATATGTAAATAATATGCAAATAAAAATATATATTTCCTGTCATAATACATATGCTTATTTTATTTGTTTTCAATCAATTGTAAACACACACACATTTCTCTCATATACTCTTATATCTATTTAAACACGTCAGATTTTACGGGAAATCTCTCGAATGAAGAGAAAATATACACCCGTCATACCATAACGGGTTTTTTTCTAGTTTGCAAATAAAGATCAAATGTATCTTCAAAATCATTGCGAATCTAAAGAAGAAAAGTGAACATTTATACAACAGAGAAACTTATCATGATACGCAGATATAGACAGAATATTTTATTTCTTAACTGTGTGCTACACAATTTAATTTTCACATTCCTTTGCGAAGTGATTTCAATTTACATATACATTCTACTATTTTTAGATTTGTCTCTTTTTTTCTTCTGATCCGTTTGGCGATGTTGGCGTGAACCATGCTTTGGACAGTTGATATAGGAAGTGGAAGGATATGTCGATAGGGGGTACACGAAAATATAAAAATTGATTAAAGGGTACGCGAGGAAATAAAGGTTGGGAACCCTTGAGATAGACCATTCATTTCGCCATACAAGGTATAATTTTTTTTACAAAATAACAATTTTTTGTATTTTTTTAAAATTGTCGATTTTGACGCGTTTTCGATTTTGACGCAAATGTTTCAACCGCTATTTTCTTCTTATTTATTTTGGAGAGAATGTCGGGCATGTATCACTTTACCACCTTCTTTCCGCCAGTGAATAACGCATTATTCGAGATAACCCGTGCAACGCCGGGCCACGTAGCTAGTATACTTTAAACAGCGTATGCTCGGCCTTGAAGAAAGGAGCAGGTAACCGCGTGGTGACATTCTATTCCAATGTTCATAGCGTTTATATTTCATTCGACGTTATGCAATTGTGGACAGCATATTTTTGCTTATGAATCGACTAGCTGATATACCCGGCGTTTATCTCAATAAGAATATTTTCAAATCTAAACACTAGAGTATTAGTTTAGAAGAATATTAGATTACAGAATTTATATCCTAAACTGCTTGACGAACAAAAGGTATATTAATTTGCCAATGCCAAATATCGTCGCTTTACATGCAATACCACCTATCTCAATTTTTTGAAATTTCAAAGTTGTAAGGAATACTCAATTTTTCTCAACCAAAGACGAATAATTCTGAATTTTTTTTCACATTTGGTTTGGAACATGTGGTCTCATTTTTATATCAGATATTAAAAAATGCAGAAATATTCGTTATTGGCCGCGAAAAACTGAATACTTCTTTCCTTTTTGAAATTTCAAAAAATTGCGATAGGTGGTGTTGCATATTAAGTGACGATATATACAGTGTGTCCGCTCAAGTCCGTTGTCACCCCAATAATTTCTGAACAGCAAGAGCTATAGTCATAAAAGTGGAGTCTAGGTATAGTAAAGTTGCCATGAAAGCCGTTTACAGCGCCACCTGGCGGCAAAATTCGGAGTTAGCGTTGTTATCTCAAAAACGGTACGATACACGGGGAAAAAAACTCAATTACAAAGTTGCTCAGCATCATCGATTTAATAAGAAAAGACACCTTCCGGACATTAATGTTAAAAATAGAAGGCGTTAAATGCATATTTGTTTGATTCGCAACTCCCAAAATTGTAACGCGACATAACGCGGAAGAAAAGAGAAAAGGAAGAACGTAATAATAGAGGAGTTGCCGTTGAGTGACCTCCGGAACGTATGGTTCCAACACGACGGCGCCCCTCCGCACAAGGTATCATATGTCCAACAGTACATTCGGGACACATTCTAGCAACAAGTCATCGGGTATGGTGGTTGCGTAGAATGGTCTCCACGTTCACTTGACCTGAACCGATTGGACTTTTTCTGCGGGGATACATCAAACAACGAGTGTATGCAAACCCTCCACCAACATTGCAGGAACTTCGAAACCGTATTACGGATGCTTGTGCCAGCGTGCCACCTGCCATGTTGCACAATGTGCAGTGGGAACTGCAGTCCCGTGTCGAAATGTGTATTGTTGCTGAAGGACACCATATTGAGCATGACAGATAGATGAGCCTCATTTCCAGCAAGTGTAGTTTTGTTCAATGCAATCAAACAAATGTGAGTTTTGTGCTTTTCATTTGTATTATTTTTTTGTGCACAAGATGTTTTTTTGTGCTAAATCGATGATTCTGAACAACTTTGCAGTTGACTTTTTTCCCTTATTTCGTACCATTTTTGAGATAAGAACGTTAACTATGAATTTTGCAGCCAGGTGACGCTGTAGGCGGTTTACATGCGTAGCGCATGACAACTTTACTATACCTAGACCCCACTTTTATGACTATAGCTCTTGCCGTTCAGAAATTATTTTGGTGACAACGAACTTTAGCAGGCATACCATATGTAGAATGTTAAGTATATATCGTCACTGTTACAGTGAAACTTTGCTACAGAGCCACCCTCCTTACAAGGATAATTAGACAGTCAGAGGGGTGGCCGCTTTCAAGGGGTTTCATGAATAAAATATCAAAATACATGTTTAAACAAGCCCTAATTCGTTATTTTGCCTTTTCTGATAAAGCGAATTTTAAAAATTCATCTAATAGAAAAAGTACTTATATTTGAAATTTTTTATTCAATTTAATTAATTAATTAATTAATTTTTAAAATGAGAGAGTTATGGTTTGTTTATATATTCCAGCTTTTTCGGAGGCTTTCTTTCAATTTTGTTTTCTTTTATATGAAAAATATATTCATAATCTATTCGTCGGTTGTTGTTGGGGAATGGGCAGTGATTTTTTCTGTCTCCATCAGTCTTTTGAGCTTAAAGTTAAATCTGCTGATGGCCACAATCCATATCAGCAGCTTCTTTGTCAGAGTATGAACCAGCGCCTTAAAGACGCAAAAAGAACTCTTGAATTCCCAACCCTGGTAGACGTCGGCATTCACTTTTCTCTTCACATTGAGGAAAAATGATTAATTTTGACATGATTTCCGGCTTTGTTTCTTAGTGTAATGATTTTGTGTCCCTTCCTTCCTCCATTATCTTTTAATTTCAGGTCCAAGCTAGAAGAAAGGACAGGAAAGTATTTCGATGAAGTTAAACGGGTGGCTAACCTGGTCACTCAGTGGAGTTTCAGTTGCCGCTCCTAGACGCCATTTTAACATTATATCTAAGGGCACGATATAAACTTCATATTTTTTTGTTTATTATAGTTAATTTATATGATGTCAAGTCATAGTCATAGCAAGTTACACGTTGCCTTATGCTGTGGTTGACACCAGATGCTTTTACCTCCTGCGAGAAGAACAATCGATTCCAAAATTAAGTCAGAGTATCACATTTCTCATGTATCATAATAGCAGGTATTTAATGATATATTGAATTGCTGTTAAGCAAAAGTCGCAGATATTTTACTTATTTTTACCACGAAAGATCACCATCGAAGGACATTAACTAATTGAGTGGGTTAACATGCACTACAAGTTGACGCCTCTCATATGGAATAAAATTTAATTAAAGTTTTTCGATTAAATGACATTTAAATTCCGAAAACATAAAAATAGTGTATTATCATTGAGAAAAGACAAATATGTAAAATTTCGAGCTATAACACATCAAGTAGATAGTGAAATTTATATACGAAATTCAATCTTTTTCATCTAGATTATATCCTAATATACTAAAAATGCGCTGCGTTGTGCGCGTCGCGATCATTTTTCTGAACTCCTAATTTTTACCTTTTGTCCGTGTACTTCTTCCTATATTAACTCTCTGAACCCGGCTAAAGCAAGAATTCCAGTACCTCAAAAACTGAAGTAAATTTTCTCTCACGAAAACAGAATGAAATCCTTCCGTTCTTTACAAAAATTCCAAGAGGACGACACCCAAGTTTCGGCGACCAATTGTCAACAAAGAAAGGGAACAACTTTTTTCCCTTAAAATTCACTCAGGCGCCCGTAACCGCCTGAGTCAGGTCTCTGTCGAATGGGGCGGTTTGAGACGGATTAGGGCTCAAAGAGTTAAAAAAAACTTCATGGTTTCGTGGCGCCGATCCATTTCTTTCACTATTTTAATACCTTTACTTTTGTACCTCTTGAGCATTCCCCTTTTTTCATTTCTTCTTACGAGGAACTGTTTCCATAGTAAAAATTAAATTCCTTTTGTGTGTCTCTCTTATGTAAACATATAATCTATATTTATATTCAATAACTCTGATGAGGTAGTATGAGGTTCTCAATGAATCAGCTGAACACCATAGAACTGACTCCGTTGTCCGTTGCCTAAATCACATCTTTACAAACACGAAACAAATGAAATTAAATAAAACTGTTAAAAATGAATGTGCTATTACCGACAGAAGAACTGCTACTCATCGGTGGACTGGAGTAGCTCTCGTCAGACGCTGACAGAATTCGACGACTTCGCAACTGCGCATCCGAAAGAACTGAGCCACAGGACTCGCAGCTATGACCTTCTAGAGCCTCATCAGGATCAACTTCATCGTCAGAACTTGTCTCGGTTACCTCCTCGAAGCTGCTGAAGTCTTCTTCCGAGGTTTTACCGTAAAAATCTCTTTCTTGTTGAATATTGTGAGACCTTGGACCATCAATTATCTTGTCTTTAATATACTGGAACTAAAATGTGATATATCGTGTTATGAGAAGATAAATGTTTTGAAAAAGTATATTTTGACTGATCGTGAAAAACTAGAGAAGATTAAAAAGTAAGGTTACAAGCCCTCTGAGAGGAAACCTTTATTCAGGATTTCAAAGAGATACTAGACGTACTAAGGTATTGGTACTTATTACTTCTCCACTTCTTCATTATGGTTGTAGAAGTATTTTGGCTTGAAAACTCTTTCCGCTCGCTACAGTGATAGCCGGTCGAACTTCATTGTGTGACAAAATACCGTCAGATTTGAATCGCTTATAACTACGAGACTAATAATGCGAAAAGCGTTGTTGACCCCACAACGGATAGATCATATCTATAAGATATGATCGCATAGTATTTGTTTTGCCAGTGACGTAATCGTACCAGTGTTGGCGTATGCGCATGATTGCCATGAATTAGCTTTATGTAAGGTTATAAAAAAGTGAAGCGTGGAAACGCGTTTAGATAGAAGCTTGAATCTGGTGTCATTTTATGGAGCTTAAGGAGTATTACTAGGACCTAAAGTGAAACAATAAAAATATTAATAAGAATTTAAGTAAATATCAGTTTTTAATTGAAGATTTCAATCTCGGCATATTTTTTTTATTACAACAGAATACTTAACAATTCGAAACTTACAGAATACTTGACAATACGTAAAAGAAACATTTTATTAAAATTTGAATTCAAAAATTTTAATATTACCAGAAATATGAGCATTTGTATTAAATAATGTTTCACTGCGCATACGCGAAATGTAGCTCTTTATACTGTCAACAGATGGCGCCATCAAAAGCAACTCTAAATAAAACATAAGAAAGGCGCAGTTCGGGTCCGCGCCGTAGATTTTTCGTGGAAACGTCGGGATAAAATCATAAAACAAGTATTTCGTATTAATATGTAAAATCATAAAACAAATATTTCGTATTAATATGTAATACAATATTTACACAGATTAATATAATGGTTACAGAATAGATAAATAAAAAGCTACCACAGACCCTTGCTACATGCGATAGACTTGTGATTTATCTATTCTGTAACCATTATACCACTCTGTGTAAATATTGTATTAAAGAGATTGATAATTCAATTAAATATTAATACGAAACATTTGTTTTATGATTTTAACCCGACGTTTTCACGAAAAATCTACGGCGCGGCCCGAACTGCGTCTTTCTTGTGTTTTCTATGGCTACACCAACATATCGAAACCAGCATTGGAGAAATAAGCGTCAAGGGCGTGAAGCCTTGTCAGGCTAGCTGGCTGAACACCGGCATTAGTTCAGAAATGCCGATCTTCCAGGTGCTTCTGCAACGTTACAAACAGATTAAAATCACTGGCTCTGTGTTGGACATGTTCGACAATCCCCATCTTGGTTCGTCTCGCACGTATGTTCTGCTTTTATCCAATCCAGTGCATCAAAACTGAATCCAGTGAACTTGTAACTGAATTGTTACCGTGACTGTACTCTCGCTCCGTACACTTCCACCAGTTGCCGACGAATTTCAGCAGGGTCCGCTGCTTTATACCCAAAATCTCATTTCGTTGTTCACTCGATGATCAAGTTTCTGTCAATCCTTCCATCATCTAACTGAGACTTCGGCGTGCTAGTGCGCAACTAAATCCTAAACCGACAGCTTTCGAATTTTGCAATCCTCTCGGTTCTCTAGCCAGGGATTTAATTCGAAATGGGAATTTATGCACTCGTCAGAGCTCTTCTTACCTTACTTTTTAAAACACCCTCGAATATTGACATTGAAAATTCTGTTTACACATCTGCACACCATTCAATATTTATCTTCATGGAAAATATTTCTTTGTTTGAGTTTCTTACCATTAAAACATTTTTTTTGTCAAAAAACATATGAGTTGGTATCCCCTCGATTTTCTCTTCAATTCATTGTTTTCATTGATAAGTTAAAGAATTGGATTAGACTTGAGAACGCAATACTGTTCCGTCGCCAAGTTTGTGATACGAACCATTAAGATGGCAACCCTCTTGGAGTACTCCAGAAAACATAGGTTTAGGGTTACAAAGGAAATTTTCGGGAATGACACCCTGGTGAGTTATAACTTGAATATAGTTCAAGTTTGAAAAGCATACCGTGATCTCTAGTTAACCTTTAATTGTTTGAATATATAATTTTAACTGCTCTAAAGAGATAAATTGCTAGATCATAACTACTTTAAAATAGTAAACATAGCTGAATTACACTCATGTCCATAAATTAAGGATAATGAAGTTCAGGCAAAGAAAGAGACAGAAGCAAAACAAATTTGACTTATTTGTAAAGTCTATTTATTAAACAAAAGGTAAAGAGCAAAACAGATGCTATATGTTTGACATAATTAATAAAAATTGCGATTTTTACTCCCTGGAGCAAATTTCAAAAAAGAACCTATTTACAAAAACAGTATAACATGGTTAGTATGATGGTTAATACGGAGTATGTCTCCCGGACGATGCAATACAGGCCTTACAACACCTAGGCATGGTGAGTATAAAATTATCAATCTGATATTGGGGAATATTACACCACTCATCAAGCAATGCCCTCCGAAGTTCCGGTAGACAGGTGGGAGGGGGTTGATGGGCTGCAATTCCTCGGCCAAGCATATCCCACACATGGTCTATTGGATTCAAGTCCGGTGAGTATGCTGGCCAATCCATACGGGTGATATCCTCCGACTGAAGGTATTCGTCTACAATGTTTGTACGGTGAGGACGGGCGTTGTCATCCATAAACAGAAATTCAGCACCCATGGCGCCCCAAAACAAACGTACATGTTGTTCCAGAATGACATCCCGATAGATGTGGCCTGTCATCGTTACACTCTGAACATGCAGGTCAGTTCTGGAACCAAGAATAATTCCTCCCCAAACGAGCCATCCTCCACCACCGTAACGGTGTCGTTCAATGGTGTTCTCTTGGTGGTAACGGGTACCTGGCGCTCTCCATATGAAAGTCCGGCAAGAATCAGACTGCAAACTAAACCTGGACTCGTCGGAAAACATCACACAAGACCACTGTTGCGGTGTCCACAATGCATGCTCTCTACTCCAGGCTAATTGCAGGCGACAGTGAGTTGCGGTAAGTGGAACACATCTGACAGGCCTACGAGCATATAGACCAATGTGCCCTAAGCGTCTGTACACGGTCTGCCTTGAAACTGTCGTACCGGTAGCTGAAGAGAGCTGACGAGACAGGTCTGATGCTGTGCTCCGTCTGTTTCTTTTGGCAGTAACTGCCAAATACCGGTCCTCATTCGGCGTTGTAACTCGGGGGCGACCTGTGCTGTAACATCTACTCACATTACCATCATCTTGGAATCGTTGCCAAAGCCTGGAGATGACACTCTGGGCGATTCCAAGTTCCTCGGATACTTCCAGTTTGGTACGTCCACATTCCAGTCGTCCGATAATTCTACCACGTAAAAAATCATCCAAATGCTTCCTTTGTGCCATAACTATGCGGTTATTGCACTGAAAGGCTTTTAAAGCGCTTGTGAACAATTTTACTTCTTTACCACCATTCCTCATATACCCCTCTCTTACACTCTCGTCATTGTGACGTACTATCCGCGCCATCTGGTGGTTTTCTGTAATTTGCATATTCTTCTTTAAGATGTGTGTGATAATTCTACAGGTGAAATTTTTAGTTTACAGTTCAATTTCTGTGTGATTCTGAATTATCCTTAATTTATGGACATGAGTGTAAAATAGTATATTTGGAATAAATTTGAGTAAGAAGAGATTATTTGCACTATTGGAAGCAAAATTGCTAAATTTATCAATTTGATACATTTTTCAGATGAATCAGGGTCTTTAATACAATCGCTTAGTGTTTGTTTGT
The DNA here is from genome assembly GCA_013235015.1 of Araneus ventricosus. Classification (NCBI taxonomy): domain Eukaryota; kingdom Metazoa; phylum Arthropoda; class Arachnida; order Araneae; family Araneidae; genus Araneus; species Araneus ventricosus. The sequence continues at coordinate 81,236 of BGPR01001805.1, read as the reverse complement.
GGATAAAATTTATTACATTCTACGTTTAAAACCCTAAGTAAACCATTTGAAAATCAAAAAAATGTGTATCATATTTCTGCATCAAAAAATAGTTTAATTAAAGTGATCAAATGAATGGATTTAACACTTGTTTTTCTTACAATTTTATTTTACTTGTAATCAGTTTATAAAAAATTTAACTATGTTGTTGAAACAAATAAAGTATAATCATTTTTGGACGTATTTATTTTTATTTTGCGTGGTTAAAAGGGGAAAAAATCACCGATGCCAGATAAAGTACAACGAAAGAAAACTGTACAAGAAAATAATCTAATATTTCATATCGAAATATTAGTGACCGGGTATAGAATATTACATATAAATATTAGTTTATATTTCTAACAATAGCTATTAGTTAACCTTTAAATGTTTGAATATATGATTTTAACTGTTCTTAAGACATGAATTGCTAGATCATAACTATTTTAAAATTGTTAATAAAAGAAGCGAATTTCAAAACGTTGTGCAGAACTATCAGTATACATGAACGCTGAAATTGTTCTAAATGAGGAGTATTTCTTATAAAATGAGGACTTTTGGATTTTTTATTTCATTTAAAAAGAAAAGATTTGGGAGAGCAAGATGTTTTTGAAATTTTAATCCATTTCCTTTACAGCAGTTATGAGCATTTAATTAAGTTCTCCTGTTACCAATAAAATGTCTCCAAAGTCATTTACATTACATTTACAAGAAATGTCATGTATGCTTCATAAAACTGAACATGAAGAGAAAACTCCTACTATAATTATAAAATTGGTACAGCTGTGATATGCGGCATCACTGGCGATAATTTTGTTTTGGCGACTTTTTTCAACAGATTCAATTTAGGACCCCATTGGCGATAATTTTGTTTTGGCGACTTTTTTCAACAGCTTCAATTTAGGACCCCATTGGCGATAATTTTGTTTTGGCGACTTAACGATACGATGTTCGGTTAGGCGACAAAAAATGGCCAATGCAAGATTATTGTCAGTGTCATCATAGTTGTTATACAGTTCATACTGTTATCATCATACAGTTATATCAAAGTTGTTCCACAAAACTGAGAAAATAAATACGGCTAGGCATGAAAACACGATAAAGCCGTCAAATTTGAATTTTCGAAAGCAATAATTCACTAGTTTCGGTATTATATTTAACACGATTAAGGTTTAATGATTGGCGAGATTGTCGCGATCTTGGCGGCATATCTATGCCTTACTTTTAAGTCCAACCTAAAATACTATTGTCATAGAATGGAATTGGGGATTACAGCCTTTGTTGCTTCAAATCCCATAACTCCTCTCATTCAAGTTCAAGAATGGAATTAAGCATGAAATTTGAGAAATGTTATAAATTTGATAATTGCATGCCATTAAAAATTTCACAAGTCTTTAAACAATAATCTATTTTTATATTAATCTTTTTTCGGAATTTTGTGTCACAGAACAGGAGATGTTATTAGTTTCATGTTTTCTGTCTCAAGTAGGTTAAAGTTGCTGTACAGCTTTGATATAAGGCATGACTGGAGATAATTTTGTTTTGGCGACTTTTTTCAACAGCTTCAATATAATACCCCATTGGCGATATTTTGTTTTGGCGGCTTAGCGGTTTGATGTTCGGTTAGGCGACAAAAAATCGCCAACATAAGATTATCGCCAGTGGTGCCTTAATCAAATCTGTTCCATAGTTTTTTTTTAATTTTTCAGTTTGATTTTTAAAATGACTCTTCTCTGAAATGATTAGGAGCAATTGTCACAAAATCGTTTTCATGTCACTTTCGTAAGTTTAGTACATCTTAAATAACTTAAATGACATTCGTACCAAGAAGGTAAGTAAGATATTTAGGCTAGACAAGAGAACACGGTATCGGAATCCAGAAGTTGCTACACTCCTCTCTTAAAACTGCGCCAAGTCGCCAAAGATAATGCAAGCAATGAGGTGCAGCGATCAAGGTTAAAATTAACTTCTTAAAGTTTAAAGCAGCCCTCTTGCTTTGGTTACTTAGCGGCGTTTTAATAGGAATGTGTGCCAACTTTTAGATTATTATCCGGTCATCAAATTTGAATTTTTTCAAGCGATAACTCGCCAACTTTTCTATTAAAGGAAGACGGTTAAGATCGTTAAGATGATTTAGTTAGTTAAGGCGAATTAGTCGACAATCTGGAGATGACCCAGTAACGTGTTCTCGAACCTTACCAAAATTTACTTACCTCGCCTTCATCGTCTGTTATCTTTAATTCTCCCTTTCGAGGCTTTTCACGTTTTTCAGAATATTTTCTCTTTTCTGTCATATCAGCTTCCGATTTTTATTCCGACGAATTATTGTTTGACTTATCCTGAATAAAGCTTGGATCAAAGCTATCTTGCACTGAGAAGAACGAATAAATAAAGAGCCATAATATTTCTTGAGCTTAATAAACCTAACTTCTTTTTGTCTTTCCGTAGTGGAGCTGCTCTTTTCCTGCTGATTTCAATTTTGTCAACGCATTACAACGAGGCATTTGAAAATATTAATACTGACAGTTAAAGATGCAGCAGTTTTGTTGCAACCATTTGTATTTTTCTATATTTTTGTAGTCGAATTATTAGTATATCGATATTGGATGTCGTTGAAATCGATATCAGTCTGCTTTCTTAAAACGGTTTTAAAGTTAAGCTGTGCGCCAGAAATTAAATGAAAAAATTGGTGGTTCATGACTAAAAATCCATATTTTATCTCTTTCTGTCTTGCAACCTCTTCTAGTTTGCTTTTTTCATCCTCATTTTGTTTGTTTAAATGTTTTTCCCCTTGCTTTTGCTGTTTCTTGAAAAGTATTTTTTTTCATATTTTCGATGGGAAATCTGTTGTTGTTTTGTTAAGTTGTTAATTTGTTTCTATTGTTGTAGCACTAGTAAAGATGACAATCTTGTGCTTGCAGCAAAAGTTACAACTCTGTACAATAAATAATTAAATAAATAAAAGTCAATATTTTATCTTTCGGTCGCTAATTTTATAAGAATTACTTCTATCACAAATGCGGTTGTGGTGGTGTTTTAAGACGTCTACCGTAATATGAGTTGCTGGTTAGAAGTACTTCTGTCATCGGATGTGCGGACATAAAATTTGCTGGCGTCCGTTTTTTTTTAGAGCTGGGAAGAGCGTTGATTTCCTTGCTTTCGCTTTAACCCTGTGAGCCCTATCCCGCCTCAAACCGACGGTTCGACAAATGCCGGACTCATGCGGTTTCGGACACTTTGGTGAATTTTTTAAGGAAAAATATAGTTCCTTTCTTTGATGGCAATTGATCAGGCAACCATAGGTGTCGACATCCTGGAATTTCTATAAAAAACGTGACGATTGCATTCTGTTTCCGTGAGCGAAAATTCACTCCAAGTTTTGAGGCACTCGAATTCTCACAATAGCAGGGTCGAAAGAGTTAACGCTAATTTTTTACTTTGAAAATATCCATAGCCATCGTTGCAAATTACTAAAAGGAATAAATAAATAAATGGATGTGAAAGATAAATCTGTTTCCATAGTAGCTTAATTCGGGATGTTTTGCAAAAAAAAAACTTCTTGTAGTATAATTTCAATATGAATGACCAATGGTTACGGATTCATGAATGTGAAAAATAATTTATCAAGCTGTAATAAAGCGTCAATTAGTTCAAAACATTTCTTTTTCAACAAAACAATAGAGTGGTCATTTTTTGTTGGAAATACGAGTCACACACTAAAAGCTGAATAAAAAGAATAATGGGATTCTGATGCAAACTGTTTTCCCCAATTTATGTTGATGCTACTGTTTCTTAAAGAATTCAATATTAGACTTAAAAAAATGGCACGACCGTCAAACTTCAATATTTTTTTTAAGCGGTAACTCATGAAATGTGATATTAAATTTAACATGGTGAAGGCATTATGGCTGACAAATAATCGCGAACATGGCGACGTGACGTACCCTATTAATTATCATGTTGTACATGATAATTCTATGTATTACTTATATCAAATTATGGTATATATTTTCGAGAGTTTTCGAAAAAAATTTCATAAAATCTGCAGCGAAAGGAACCTATTTGTTACTGGAAATTTGATCTCACTGTTAATCTAAGCGTTTCTGATTTACTATTTCTTGAGTTGTAAATTTTTGTTTGAAGCAGTATAGATAACTCAATCGGCCTTGCGTCGAAACTAAATTGATATTGGTATATGTTTAGTAGAAAGGTATGTCTGAGAAGTATGCTTGCTGTAAAGCCGCTTTGTCTCGAATTGAAGAAAAAAATTGAAAACTAAGTCTCGAATTGAAGAAAAAATTTGAAAACTAAGTCTCGAATAGTGGACTACTCATGAGAGTCGGCATCACCGCCTCACAGAATATTCAAATTAAATGGAATTCAGTTCTGAATTATATTTATAAATATTTGCTGTGATTCATAGGTTACCATTTTTAATTTATAGCACAAAGCTATGAAACTGAAATAAGATTAAACAATCGGGATTGTTCTCTCCACATCTTTTTCGCATTTTTCCACAATGAGGTATGTTTTGTGTTAAGCTTCACCGTATAGTAATTGTTGCGAACTTCCCAATAAGAAAATAAGAGAGATAGGCCCAGTGAACCCTGTGAGGGCCTGGACGGAAGGGGGAGGATCTTCCTTCAACCTTTAACCTTCCTTGTAAGTTGACTTCTTGCTTTAAGCTAGAAAGTCAGTTCCCTCAGCGACGCTCCAGCGTAAAGTGTCACCCATTTTTTCGGACACAGTTGGACTCGTAAGTAAAATCTCATGTGGACTGGTCTCATGGAGACAGATACATATATAAGGAGATGAAAGAAGGGAAGTCATGTTCACTCTGCGGCACTCTAACTTAAGGTTCCAACATTTTCTGAGCACAGGGCACGGTTAGATATTTTAAAGGGGTAAATTCCTGCAAATTGAAGCCCAACTATTACGTAAATACTAGAAAATCACCCGTCATGGTATGACGGGTTCAAATTGTCTCTTCATTCGAGAGATTTCCCGTAAAATCTGACGTGTTTAAATAGATATATATGCGAGAGAATTAACATTGATTGAAAACAAATAAAATAAACATGTGTATTATGACAGGAAACATCTTTGTTAATTACACGTTATTTACATATTTCTTTATTCAAAAAACCTCTTGGTGAACAACATTCAGTGTGAAGTATTTTTCGTTGTTCCTTGTATGTCTTTCAGATGTCTTTGTGTAAATTTTAACGTTGCCAAAATATATTATCAAATTATATCGTCACGATTTCACTAAATTAGATTCATCGTGGAGTCCAAACTATATCACGCGTGTGATATACCACTGACGTAATTTACTACTTTCTATTAAAAAAACAGAAATTAATTTTAAAAAAATGATTAATATAATTTAAAATTTCTCGGGAACTATCGATCATAGCGAGATAAATTTTATATCGATGGATAGCAAATTTTATTTCAATATTTTAGAACTATTAAATTCGAAATTAGAACGAAAATTACTCTTTTAAATTTAAAATTACTAAAATTTAGGTTCTCTAACAATAAAATAATGCTGTTTAACGTCTCGCAGTGCCTATGCGCGAGTTTTATTGTTGGTGACGTCAGAGCGTTACCGAGGGATCTGGGCTATTATATTAGTAATAATTAGAGTCTGTAGTGGCTGATGAGCGCATGATATCCTATCTCTAACAGCATCTCAAATGTCAACAAGAAAATAAAGCGTTTTGAATGTAAGACAGCGAGTCGTCTCATCATCGCCTGTAGAGATAAGTAAACTCTCATTTACATTATATATAGGGGAAGGTGGTGTACCTTGGACATAAGTGTACCTTGAACCTATGCCGATTTTAGCGCCATCTGTATAGATGTATAGAAAATGTTATATGTATTTTGTACACTTACCCCCAGAGGTCCCAGTGTACCTGAACTTATTTGTCAAGGTGCTCATTTGAATGAATAAATCCTGAAATAGAAATTGACCCATCAAAAGTATTTTTTTCCTATTGAATCTTGTGTTAATAGTTCCTAAACATACATAAATTACTTTATAGTAAAATGCCTAACTTATAAAGCACAGTTTTAGCTATAATAACATGTGTTAGAAATTATGTTAAGCCCAACCTCAATTTAGTAGTCAGCCATTTTCCATGAAATGGCCATGTGGTATACCTTGGACCATGCCCAAGTGGTGTACCTTGGTGCATGACCACTACATGGTCTACCACTTACGTTGTGGAAAAATGTGATGTAATGTGTAAGTTACCACATCCCGTGTTGACTGGAGGATCTGAAAGGCAGCTTCGGAAATTAACATTTGGAATTGACTTGTCTGATTACAATGTTGGTTAAGCCTACTTATAGGAATGAAACTGTTGCTGTAATAATTTCATATTCGGTCTAATCTAAGACCTCATTAAGTAAAAGTGCTCATTAACATTTTTCTGTAGCTAAAATACCAATAAAAGTTTTTGTTCAAACTATTCGGCTAGAGTTTTTAAATCTAGAAATAGCTGGTCCAAGGTACACTACCCATGGTGTACCTTGGTCCTATTTGCACTTTTTGTAAAATTGTAAATATTGCACTGAAATACTTTTTTAAAAAATCTACAAAAAATATATGTTGTGTATAAAGGCCTAAAATATGAAAGAAAAATTGTTTTGTTACCTTTCTTTTAGTAATTATCCAATTAAAAATTAAAAAGTAAAAATGGGACCTAGGTACACCACCTTCCCCTAAGCTAAGAAAAATATTTGCTCCTAATAAGCTTGTGTAAACAGATTTTACACAGTAATGGAAATTAAATATGTGTTTGGGATATCTTTCCGCTTATTGAATTGGGTCTAAAATCTGATACAGATACCAAATTTCGGTGTGCACACCACATATAAAATTTAATATATTTGTCTTGCTTGATTTTGAAATAATTGAGTTCATATATAGACGAATAGATAAACCGACCAAAAGTCAATCAGTAGATAAATTTCATCTAAAATTTGATAGATGATAATTCTGATGGTAAAAATATTCAATCAAACTCCGTACACCTATTTCGTTTCGTTGCTGCCTAAAGCACCCATGCAAAAATGCCGATATAAATGCTTCAGCAGCCTCAAGCTAGCAAAATAACATCTAGCACCCTTAAACAACTCATATGATATGAGATAAATTTTGAGATTTCATGATAATAGAATAGATAAGAATAAAACGTCTTTTCAAGAAAGCTTAATTTTTATTGAAATATTTTATAACGAGTGGAAAAAAAGGAAGAATTTGCATTGTGTAAGCATTAGTCTGATTTGAAAATTTAAATACTGAATTTCAAGAAAGTTTATTTAACGCAATTTAAGTAGATGGTGAATACAAAACTGAGACAGGATTTCATTCAATATCGATTTTGGTATGGAGGATACTGCGATCTATAGCATATGGGAAAAGACCTGCCAGGAGCACCATGTTCAGGACAGAAGAGCTTCTTTCTTGAATCAAATCGCCATGCAAAATCACAATAATTACAAACGGGGAAGATATAACGGACGCTTGCCTCTTGGTGGCTGTCCCGTCTGACATGATGATCCTGATCTGGAAGGATGAACAAAAAAAAATCACATTCAGAAGTAGCATGTATTCATCCAAAGTTTGTGAAGCAGTACTTCATTAAGCGATGTTTTTCAAACACAGTATAGTTGTGTTTTTTCCAATTCATTAGAAGCACGATCATCTACATAAAGAGTTAGAAATTTACTTAGAACTAATCGAAGCAATGAATTATGTTGTACAGTGTAAAAACCTGAAGTCGAAAGTAACTTGTACTGCTATCACTAATGAAGCAAAAGTTACTGTAACAAGAAAGAATGTCTTGTCCGTGGAAACAAAACTGAAGTTCAAAAGTGGTATCATACGGTTTTCGCCAGGGAAATGTGTACAACACTTAGCTCTTAGTCGGGAGTTTCATTACAAGGCTTGCTGATTTATTGGAATTGGGAAGATTACAATATTTTTTTTGTTTTAATTTGCATGCAGGCTATCAGCGTATCGCGATTCTCTGCACTGAGCAGATGATAAAAATAACAGCTGAGATTCTTTCAAAATATTCAAGATAGACATACTAAAGATAATCTAATATGCTCTTAGATTTTTACCAATCGTTCGCACATTTCACAAAATAAATCTTCTAAAACATAACGAGGTGTATTTTTTCACCAATTTTCCGCACATTTCACGAAATTAAATTTTCTAAAAAATTTTATCAACCTCCGATCGCTACACCAAATGATCAGCCGGTCCTTAGGATCGAAGCTGCGCACTGCTCTACTGAGAAGCTTCCCCACCATAACGTGTGTCATTGTTGAGTCCAATATATCAGTAAAAGCTGAGCTGTAGGACCCTTCACATGGACGGCATGGCTGATTCTCCCGCAAAGTGGCAATTGTACAACTTCAGTCATTTTCTACAGGCAGAAGGGAATAGGGCAGGCGGAATCCATCTCAGAATGAGTTGTTTTTAGTGAGAACTTTACGAGCGATGGCGTTGTGCGACAAGGGTGGTGTGTGTGTGGGATAATGGAGAAACTGGCCGCAGTACACACGATATAGTGTCTAGGGACTCAAACAAGAAAGTACGATAGCATAGAGAAGAGTTAATGTTCGTTACAAGACACGGGCCTTTCCCTTCATACTTTCATCGCTTCAGTCTTCGAGCATATGACAACTGCTCTTGGGGAGAAAAAATTAGATCCAATGCACTATGCCACAAAATGTCGGTTTACCCTCTCCTGGCAGTTCCAAACTCCTACAGTGCCACTTAAATTACAGTGGTTGAAAAACATTCTCACGAATTACTAGCCAAGAACCTGATTTAGACTCCAAATGCGCTTCATATATGACGAGAACAATCTCATTGTAGAGGATAATCATTGAACACGCATCCACCCAGACTGACACACACGTCCGGTAACTTATGACTCTTCTTTTTTTTTTTTCTCTACGCATTTTTATTTTTTCCCATATTGCTTTGTTTTCCATGTTATTCTTATGTTCTTTCTTTGCCCAGTGGTTGTTTCTTTTTTACCCACAGTGCCTTGCTTTCCATGTTATTCTTATGTTCTTTTCTTGCCCAGTGGTTGTTTCTTTTTTGATTATTATTTGTTTTTGTCCCTTTATATGTTTTTGTCTTTTCTAAAAAAATAAAATTCACCTCCATCCATCCAAACCGGAAAGGAGCGAAATGGCTCTAAACACGGAGATGCAGGTGGTTTAATGCAATGTAATGTGGATAGTATAGAATGCCAAATTGATGTTCATGACGCATGTGGACAAGGGAGCTAGTCTCTCGCTTATGAAGACCTTGTTCAGCGAGTTGACCAAGTGGTACGAGAAAGTCACGGAGACCTTTATCGGAAGCTGAATATAGGTCTGGGAGGAAAGCGCTTCCGTACTAACGTAGAGCTTCAAGTTTCCTAGGAAGCTTATATCAACACTCTGACGGCAAAGTTCTACGGAAAGGCCATAGGAAAAATCATCCACCTATTCGATAAAAGTCTCATTTTTCATGGTGACTAAGTTTTAAAGTTTCTTAATTGTACTTCACTCCTGGTAACAAAGCTATATCACAGTTGTCTTTAATTTATGCTCTATCTTATGTTAAATAAATACAACTCATATTTTGAATATGCAAAGTATTTGAAAAAGGACTAGTCGCTCCGATTTGAAACGGCTATAAATGCATTCTAATAGGACCAGGAAGAAAAATTTGAAAACAGAAGAGAATGAAATTTAAAGTTTTGTTTGCGATCGTAATAATTGTTCATTGTTTATTTTCCTTGGTAACACAGACATTATCCAGGTAGTACTCCATTTCATTACAATATGAAGCACTCTCCATGCATATCTTCATTTATTTCACTGTTGTGTCCAAAGGATACTTTAAAACAGAGTGTACGACATATGTAAATGAAATGAAGACGCAGGAAACAATTTCAAAAGATTTATATAGTCATATGCAAAGCATGCATGTGACTATAGAAAAAGCATGAATAGCTGCGAATTTTCTTCACAGTGTTTGACGTGCAATGAACTGCACCATGAATGTTGCTCGTGTGAAAAAGGATAGTCACAAAGGTTCATCCTAGAGTACTCAATCAAGACTTTAAGTGCCTTCGTATATTGTGGTTAATTTCTTTTTTTATATCATTGTTTACAAGGAAGTTACAACAAATGTTTTTATTTACTGTGCATTCTTATATAAAGTGTGTTTTTAAATGAATACAAACTTAAAGCAAACCAGTCAAAAAGGATTGTTTAAGAACGTTTCAATGAATAATGAGCGCTATCAATCATGATAAGAAATTCCATAAGAAAAATTTTCTTTTCATAACCTACTAAATAATCATAAATAATTTTAACTCAGTTTCAACCAATATTTTTTTCCGAAATCTAATATTTTTTACCTTTTATATAATCCTGATATTTAGCGTCCTTTTCGACTTTCTGTTCCTCACGATCAGCCGAAGACTTATCATCAGGGGTCAGTGATTTACCGCATGAATCGCAATTTTCTTCTTCACTCTCATCACTCAGATCATCATCGTTCCAGTTCACTTTGGCAGTGTGGGGAGGTCCGCAGATACCGCCCAGATGTCTCTTTTGAAAGATCTATTTTTATGATAAAATGATTTAGTTTCACGTGAAAAAAGTGCATATTGACAAAAATATTAAACCTTATTCTACCGACCAGTGGCTAGGGTGCTCGTGGTCCTACTTGGGGAACTACTGTCTTCCTGTTGTTTGGATCTTTCCAGCATTGGAACAGTTGGAACAGCCCTGTTCTCATGATCAGTTTTTCGGCGATCCTCTTGCGTTGTTGAGGATTTATATCCGGTCAGAATCCGGCCAGTCGCATCGTTCCAACGGCCCATACTCAACCTAAAACAGCCCATAGGAACTGTAATGAGATCTCCGGCCGTGTCAACTCGCTCGCCTTTGATGTCCGAGAATTTACCTACATTTATCAGGAACGGCCGAGCCACATCAGAAACCCTCAATCAACAACAATTCCCTGCGGTACCACGACGAAATATAAGACTTAAGACAAGGAATGCTAAACCACTGATCACGGGAACAGGGCTTTGTACTGTGCTTTTACATTTACCTGACTGCACTTTTCGCCAAGCGTAAATGATGGAGCGACATGATTCTGTTTACTGGAGTGCACGCCAAAATGTGCAAATATGCATCAGTTATAGCAATCTAGGTCAAGAATGGATGCCTTGGGGAGAAAAGTTCCTGTGGTTTGGAAATTTCAGCTCTTGTCACAGGGAAAGTAAGATGGTACATTTTACGAATATTCGGTTGCTGTTGAGCTAATAGGTCAGATATCTCATGAACACCTGATATTCAGTGCATATGTTAAGGTATACGAACACGTTCGGAGCACTTTTTTCTTCAATTGTGAAATAGAAACACCAAAATAAGTTTTGTATATTCGAATTTAATATAGATTAATATTAGCGTATGATTTTTGAGTATAAATTATTATAAATTTACAAAATTCTTGAATTTCTGCTTCTTTTTAAAGGAAATTTCCCAAAACTTCAAACACGCTACAGGTCAAACTTTTGTAATAATTCAAATAAAACTAATACTAAAATAAACTACATAATATGGACTAGTGCTTGTACTAGAATCTTAACATTCTTTGGATAAATAAAAATTTTAGAGCCAATCGAACAATCATTATAAGATTTTCAGCAAATTTTCTATGTCATTTTTCAAATAAAAGACCATAATTTAAAAAAAAATATTATTACAATATACATTATTCTAGTACATTCACTAGAGAAACATTTGAAGAAAGTGTTCACAAAATTTCAGAACAATCGAATGATAATATCTTGAGTTATCATGTTTGAAGTCTGAAAAATATGCATAAAATCTAATTTTGAGAAAAATCAAATTTTAGTTTTTCCACGCGCTCACATTATGTATCTAAACTTTAAAAAAAATTCCTAAAAATATACTGACATCATATTAGCTTGCAAAAAAGGAGTTTAAAAGAATTTTTGGCAGGTTTCTGTCCCTTTAAATGACAACTTTCGGCTAATTAAACGCCCACTTCCGGTTTTCGGTTTGTTATAAAACAATTCATATCTCATCTTCTAATTAACGTACCGACAAAAGTAAATATGTTTTAGAAAGGTAAATGAATGAACTATCGAAAACATCAAAAATTTAAAAAAATGGAAATTTGGTCGAATATCGACTTTCGAACGTGTTCGGATACCTTAAATATGTACTAATAGTTATGTCAACAGTAGACCTCGCGTCTGGAAAAAAAAAGTTTTTCGATTCCGAATTATTTACGCAGGTCTTTGCTTTTACCAGTAACCACAAAATTACAAATTAATATCCGCTTTTACCAGTAATAAGAAAATTAAATTTAAATGTCATTTGCTGTTATTTGTATTTTTTGCAGGCATTATAAATGGATTTCCGTTTGGATAATCTAGTTGAAAAGGGTGAACATACATTAAACGGAACAATTAAAACGACCACCTTCTTGAAACGGAATCAAAAAATAAAAATCCTTACCCATACGTCTTTTCTAATGCATTTAAGGAACATTCATACCAGATTCGAAGAAAATCGAACAACGCATTTAGACGTGATTGAGTAGCAAACGAATATACTTACAAATGAACTGTCGACGGGCGATTTGAAATAGGTCCACGCTTCCCTCGTCAATTAACATATAAACTGAGTGGAAAAATATTAGAACCATCACTCAATTAAAGTTCTACAGCACATGCAATGACCTATTAGCTAGATTCACTATTATAAAGGTTTTTCTCACTCAGTTACACCAGTAAACGTTGCAATTCTACTGTTCAAATGGAAAATAAGACATTTAAATGACTTTAAAATTCGACATAGACATTGGCGCCAGAAAGACTGGTTCCAATTATATACCCGAAAACGGTAATCTAATTGGCTTTTCTCCTGCAACAATGACTCGCGTCTTAAAGAATAGCAGCTATGCGAAAATGTAGCAATAACGTGAATCGGCTGACCTTGGCGAGGGCATTGCTTCGTATACTAAATTTCAACCATATAAAGAAAAAGATAAAGAATCATTATTAGGATACTTGTCAATGAAACTCGCGAAATGCTGGAGCGCCAATCGTTAAAATACCCGCCAACTATACGGTCATAACTGTGCTAAATATGATGCCAAATTTGGCGAGTTATAACTTAAAACTTCAAATTTGGTGTCTGTACCGTGTTTGTGTTCTCACAACATTTAAAACACGGGTTGAAATCTAGAAGTTAGTACAACTCTTAAAACGCCGCTAAAGCATTAACTTGACCGCTGTTCTTCATTGACACCAATTCGCCAAAGCTAATGAAAGTAGTACTTGCATTAGCTTTGGCGACTTGGCATCATTTTAAATGTTTTATACCAACTTCTAGATTTCAACCAAAACACCCAGTAAGCATTAACACATATACAGGATTAACATATCTATGGGAACCTCTCCACTTCATCAAACGGTTGAAATCTAGAAGTTGGTGCACACTCTTAAAATGGCGCCATGTCGCCAAAGTTAATGCAAGTATTTCTTTCATTAGTTGTGGCGAATTGGCACCATTAAATTGCAGCGGTCAATGTCTTGTTTTGGCAATTTGGCGCCGTTCTAAGTGCGTGTACCAACATCTAGATTTCAAACCATCAAACTTTGCACTTACCTTATTCTGCTTTTCAATAGCTTCGCTGAAAGCTTTTTGGAACGCTGGATCAAACATCTTTTCCCTGGCCATGTTGATTTCAAGAGCCGAAATTCACCATCAAAATTTGGATCCTAATTTAATTCCAAACTAATTGCCCGAAATAAAATTTAAAGCATATCAGTTATAATTCAGCTTAAAACCGTTCAAAACCAAGCCTGCTTTTATCTGATTTCCTTGGTATAATTTGATATTGACTTCAGTTAGGTAAAATAAATTTAATAAACATAGCATTCATAAACATGCTTTTATTAGCGTTATTAAAAATATATTTTTTATTTGAAATATTTTTTAGTTATCAGTCTTTAATTTGTGTTCATTATTGTAAATAATGTGTCCCGACATCAGTTGTTTCTCAAATTTGCAACCAGGTTTCGCCACTGGCATGAAATCAAAATTGAATTAAATCAGCCAGTTAATTGATAATTAAATCCTTAAAATATTAAAATAGTGTATTGCCATTGGCATATATATTCAAAATGCATTTGCACATTAAAAATTATTACATAGCCAAAGATTATATGTGTTAAAATTTATATTGAAAGCTTTTTTATATCCCTTCATTTCACTTATGTTTGTAAGGATGTAATGTATTCTTCACTCATTTCCTCATGAGCTAGAGATTTGAAATTTTGCCTCTTGTGTGTTCTAAATAACAATACTCTATTTCAGTACTTTCAAAACTTAATTATCAAGTGATCGATTGATTTAATTAAGTTTAGAATCCATACAAGGAGCGCCATCTGGATGAAAGAATTTGAAAAGAAATAGAAGGACATTCTACAATATTTATATTAATGATTTATAACTTAAAGAATAAAGCATAGGAAATAATTTAATTTTTTAGCGTTTTATTGAGCTAATAAATTGTGTTTTAAAAACTGTTGTTGTTAAATTTTTTTAAATCATAAATATCAATCTCTAGATTTAGATTTTTTAAATTTTTCAATTCCTACTATTAGTTCACATTCTCCCTATATATATTTATATATCTTGTTCAAATTTTCAATCGTTAATGAAATACTTTTTATTCATCCACTCAAGTTCAAATACATTTTTTTAAAACTTGTAGTGGATGACACTTGATGTTAATACAATTTTTTCATTTTTTTTCTTTTTTTAAAATTTTTCTTTGTTGAACTAAGTAGGAATTGACTTAAAATTTTTTTTTATATTACTTGTTAAGTGTGATTTCATGAAGAGAAACCTTTGAGTTATTTATGAGAAACAATTATGGCAAACAGCTATTTATGTATTTCGAAATACTTAACAAAACACTAGTTTCATAAACTTAGCATCTTTCCACATTTTATCTTCACTTGTGAAATATCATTATGTACCTGAATACATCAACAAAAAGAGATAATAAGGAACTCTAGTTAAATAAAATCAGATGCGTAAAACTTTTCAGAAATTTAAAAGAAAATGATAAATGCATAATTCAAAGAGAAGATTTCAAAATACTATTTGCTATTGCGAAAGCTATTCGTGAACCAAAATAAACCAAATTACCAAAAATTAAATAGCAAGTGGTATCTCTGAAAATTAAAAGGTATTACAACAGGTTTATTTCTTTTACTTTTTCCATAAAATCAACAATTATTAATAATAATTAGTTAAGGATACCTAATTAATCGATTACTCAACTGTGACTTTTTATGACTAAAGTAGCTCTATGTGACTTTAGCGTATACTCTATGACCTCCTCTGTTAAATGAATTAATCTGAATGAATTAATTAATCTGAATGAATTAATTAATCTGAAATGATTTAATTATTAATCTGTTAAAATCCAGTTAATATACTGATCACAACGCGCTCATCGGTCATTGTGACGTCATCAAAATTCTTCGTGATTTTCGCCAACTTTGGAACTCGACTGTGACTAAACAATAATACCAAATTCTAAAATTATTTTTGTAATCTTCAATTTCTACCTTTCTCTGTTAGTTTAATCTAAAACCAACTCTCTATGTTATTTGGCTGCGGAGCTGTAAGCGTTTAATAATACCACGAAAAGCGTCACAATATTTTTCTTTCCCGACACACCATTAGACCGCTATGGAGAGACGTAAGTCTACGTCAAAAGAAAAATCCACTTCATAAAGCTACAAATAATATTTACTTCGATTGAATGAAGAATATTGGAAAAGAGTTTTTGTAGAACATGCATTTTGACTGTCTTAAGTAGACGTGCTAAAATATAAAATTGACCATTATTATATTACATAAATATTATATTTTTATCAGTATCACGCATTAAACATCGTAATTTTTAATGAAAATACGTAGTTTCCAAACAGGATGAAATCTTAGAAGCTTCCTTATATTAATGCCCCGTTTTGAGGCATCAATAGGAGATGGATCTCGCAATTTTGAACATCGGTGAGATGACGAGGACGAGGCCCTCTCGAAGCTTCTGAACATCACCATAGAGGACGTTTGGCTCCTTACGCATGATTTAGCGTGCAACAGGCCCACATACACGTCGGATCTTCAGTAGAATCGGGTTTTGAACCTGGAACCCCCTGCCCAGAAGTCTAGACCGTAGGACTAGGCAACCACTTCGTGGGGTGCAAACATGAAAGTCTTGTAAAAATTACATTATAGACATTTTAATGAACGAAATGCGCAGAGGCGGCGCCAGTGGGGTGACGGGGGTGCAACTATCCGCCGTCGTGGATGCTGTGCCCCCCCCCCCAGTGTGGGGGAAGATTTTTTATTCCGTCGGGGAAAAGTTTCGTGCGGGGTATTCAAAAGTTGATAAATAAAGATCAGGTGAAAATTTGAGACCAATTTCATTACATTCGTCCTCCCGTACGGTATGTCGTTGACCTCCTGTCGGGAGACCGTGCCCCTGCGTCGGGCAATTTGTAACGCCACTTCTGACAATGCGTTTCAATATCTGTTTCAAATGAGAATAATTTTTCTTAAGAAAACTGATTAGCCTGTAATGAATAAGAATATCTTGTCGGCAATAATGAGAAAAAGCAACTATCTTTAATTTTGTGGTAATAGTAACTAAAGCGAATAAATTTAAATATTAATTGTTAAATGCAAATTAATCAGATAAAATTATTATTTTCAAAATTAAAAGTCTGAATTAAATTTTTTTATTACATGTCATTGTTAATTAAAGTAAATTATACTGATTGCTTTATAATTAAACATCTTAAAAATTTGACTAATTCAGAAACACTAAAATTACTTAAATTAATTTCCTTGTTCTTTACAAACACGTACAAATTCGAAACTATTGAATTGGTTCGTGTGGTTTGAATAAACCTTTCTTGTATACATCGTGTGGTTTGTAAACATTTCCTATTGGTGTAATTTTAAATTGAAATGTATCAAACTGAATAATATTTAATAACATTTTTTGCTTTGGTTATTACGGATATATGTGCATTAAAATTTCAAGAGTATAATTTCAGGGGAAATATTAATAAAATAAATCATTTTATAAATGCCTTTTAATTTGACACATATTTTTTATAAATTTCATTAGTTCCTTTGTATTTTACAATTAATTAATTTTATTTGAAAAAATTCTTTATATAAGAAAAATTGAACAGCACCAAATGTGACAAAATAAATCTCATTTCCTCAAAACTAAAATAAATATATATAATTAATTTAAAAAATTTATAAATTACAGACTTGTTCCTTTAAAAATTGAAAGTCCTTCGATACAATTTGAATTAAAATGACACAGTATAATTTGAATTTTATTGCTGTAAATTTGATAGCAAAATGATTAGTAAAATTAAATTTTAAGTGATTCCAGAAAGTTTTATCAAAAATGTTCTACTGATGCTTATTCAATGGTGTTCAAGATTTTTATTATATCTGTAATTATATTATTCTCATGCAGCTCTTGTTAAATTATTGCCACTTTTGAGCTTAATTGTATTCATGTATACTTTTTTACCCAATTATAGTCTTTTATATACAAGTTGACTTTTAATTAACCTACAACTATTAACTCAAATAACTCTTGAGTCGTTGCAGATGGCACTACAAACATTTTTTATTGAAAAGAACGTTGAGAAGGATTTTAATGCAGAATGTTTTCAAAGTAAGAACCGTCAGAGGTGATGCAATTGCGCAACCTAGTCACAAAGTTGTCAGTTACAGGTTCAAGACTTTTTCTTTTAATGCTTGCAAATTAGTCAGCTATGGACCTTTTGAGGCTAATAAGGTTTGTCGGCTTCATTTTGTACACCAGAGGTTTCATATGACCCCAAAGGAAGAAATCATATGGAATAAGATCTGGTGATATGACACTTTGGAAGACATTTTCACAATGGCGTGGAACTGATACGAAGAAAATTCCTTTTACGCCATCTGCCACTATATGCATTAGTGGCGCCATCTAGTGAGACTCTGAGAAGTTATTTCAGTTAAAAGTTGTAGGTTACTTAAAAGTCACCCAGTATATGTTCTTGTTTTTATTCATGAATATTGCTGGAACGTTTCAAATTTTTAATTTTGATATACTAGTTTAAATTTGTATTGTTCATGCTTCTATTCTAGTGTTTAGAAGCAATTGTTTACATTCTTCAGTATTTCAATATACGGTGAGTTTTTAGCAATTTGTTTTCTTCTTCTTATACGAATTATAATACAAAGTGAAAGTAGTGAAACCGTCAAGAATTTCGACCTTGAGATTTTGGTGAATATACACGCTTTGCACCTCCCTGAAACCAAATAAATACTGCAAAATAATTTTTAATAGTGAATAAACTAAATTTTTGGCGAATACATCCACTTCTTATATCCACTTGGAGAATTGAAATACAGAAAGGAAACTATTTTTATTGTGATATATTTTATTGAGTTATTCAAACTAATGATTGATCTATATGAGTAAAGACTTCATAGACTTTTTGATGTTATTCATTCGATTGAGACATTTGCAGTTCTCATCATTCAGACGATTCATGGCTACAAAGACATCCACGTTTTTAAAAGAAAAGGTTAAATTAATTTAAACTTCAGAATTCCTTAAAACAGAATCGCCTTTGACATCGAATTTACCTGATTCATCATTAAGCAAATACCACCTTTCAGTTTGACTGCTGCTGTCTTGAAGAGGTGTTCTGATTTCTCAAACCAGTGCTTTTCTTCTTTTTTCAAAGATTGATACATTGTCTCAGAAATCGATTAAAACAGTCCCAAATGGTGGAATGGATTCTTAAACTCGGCAGGGAATGACTTTTCAAAGTCAGGAAAGTAAATGGAAAATTCCGAAAATGAAACGGAAAAAATGACAGCTGTGTAGGATAAAACGGAATTTGCTATTCATCTTTGTTAAAATCCAAGATTTAAAGAATGGCGGGAAATGGAATTTTGGATTTAAATTCGGTCAGGTAGATTTGAACAACTTCATTTGTGTGACTGTTTTATGGTTTTGGATATTCAGGAATGGAACTGTCATTCACGTTTTCACAAAAGAATGTCTTTGTAAAAGGAATGCAATTGTTTTTTCAAACATTTTAAAGCTCAGCTTTGAAAAGAAAATTAAACTGAATATTACCGTAAAATAATATCTTCTGTTTCCTGGAAAGAATGTTTCGTTTCAGAATTGCTATTAAAACTTTTGCACATATGTCATATGTTTGTATCTCTTTTTTAAGATTATGTAGTAAGAAAATAGAGGGATTCACATTGCGCTATGAATCTAGCAAACGTTTTCTGTATCCTATTATAAGACTTTCAAAAATACCTTAAAAGAATTTAATGAATTATTTCAAACTTAATATAGCGTCGATAATCCAACGCCTTTATGTTATTGGTCCTTCCCTTAAAGAATACATCTATTTGTGGTTAAAGTAAACGTAGCATGAATAAGAATCTATAAATTTAAATTTGGTAAATAATACTGTTGAAAAGAAGGTATTTTTAATCGGTTTGCAATAAGAAGATATGATTGTATTATCATTTTTGCTATTGCTTCATCTTTTAACCCCTTAACTGTTTTACATGAACTCCAATTGTCCAACGAATTATTTCGTTTTTAATCTAAAATTAAGTCATTCATAGGCATTATAACTGGATACAAAATTAATGTCTCAAGTGTTTTATGGATGTGTAGCGGAATCAATGAGACAACGCATCCCCAAAACAGAGAGGGGCGTCTAATTAGATAGAACAAAATCTACACAGTTAAGTTGTTAAGTGATTGTATCAGTCTCGTGTATATGATATGCAAAATCAAGGTGGTACATTTTCATTAGCCACTACTGTAGATTGGAGCATGATAGATTGCAATAATAGTCACCGATCGTTGCTCTGTTCATAATCAAATAACATTGATTACCGTTTGTGATATTTGGACACTGAGAATGTTATTGAGAAGAAGATTAAACAAGATGTGACTTAAAATATCGTACACATGTGGTGACATTTAATTTCACTGATAATTGGGGAACGCAATGTTTTTAAAGTGTTTTGATCAGTTTAGCGAGTAATCTATTGTGAGGAAATTAATAGAATACATGTTGTTGTAAAGTATTTATTAACGAAAATAAAAGAGTTTTACCTTCTGTTAATTTAGTTTAATCTAGTCAAAAACTGTTCCTATTTGAAGCTAAAAGAAGGTTATTTTTGGATGGAAATTTTAATTCTGAGTCATGGTGAGATGATGAGTTTTATACCTCAACCTGAGCCTTCTGATGTTTTCCCTTCCCACAAGCTCAGTTCCCACGAGAAAAGAGTCCAGTTCCTTTCATGTCAGCCGCAGACCGCAGGACAGCCGCACCTGGTGGTCATTAAAGAGACGTTAACGAGAGTAATAGCTTCACGCAGAAAACGACCACAATGCAGAGGAATCAATATCTGTCAAATAGCTCATTTGGGAGATTAGCGGTACTCTTTCATGTCATACCTGTATAGCTCCTGTGGTGGCAAAACCCAAGAACCTTCCCCACGATCGGATTTGACCACTGAGAACATGGAAGGTTAGTCGTTGGTCTCCCGGGAGTACGATTATCCAGTGGAGTGAAAGGAAAGCTGAGCTCCATCCCTTGAGGTAGGGGATAAAAACGGAATGTTGAGTGAAAAGAAAAGCGCGGTGAGGGACCGAATTAGGAGTCTCGAACTTGGTTTTCAGACTCCGGAGCGCCGAAAAGAGCTACGTGATCAACTCGGATTTAAAGTCCCGAATGAATTCGGACTTGGGCAACAAACACCGAGAAATCGGCAATATTCCGAACTCTAGGATCATCAAATTGCGAGCACTCCTTGTAGTCTCGTGTTTAGTCTATCACGCTGATAGGTGGAAGCTATCCATCTTGTGATGAATTACTTCTTTTGTGGACTACGACTCCATTGAACTTCAACGTCCTAGAACTCTGATCCCAATGATCGAACCTTGTATATACATATTTAATCAAGATTGATATGCAAACATTGTTCTCTAAATTAAGCTGTGTAAATAAAAGTACTTAGGTCAACCTAAGCTTTGCATTATTTGGTCGCACACAGGCCAAGACACCACAGTTCCCCTCTCCTAATTTCATCATTACGCCAGACTAACTCCTTTGACACTCGACAGCAGATATAACGTGCACTAGGTCTATTCATACGACGGATATTTGATTGCATTGTGTTTCGAAATTAGAACCTTTCAGTTCGAAATTCCAGTGTTAACAACAAGCCACTGAGTCCATTTATTGTCGTAAAAGCAGATTTTCTTCTGATGCAAGAAGCAAGTATTTGACTTGTCATCTCCAGAAAGTAATTTTGTCCCTGTTATTCTCAGCAATAAACGTGCAGTTAAGATACCTTGTTTAATTGTTCTGCAATTTTGAAGGAAATTCTTGACATTTTGTGAAGGCAATGAAACTATTTATTGCTTAAAGATATGCTTTACTGGAGAGACACCGGAAGACAACACTAAATGATAATTATCGCTGTCCCCTCCAATGGTTCTTCAAACTACACTTACATTTGAATTCACATTTTTTTCTTAAGTAAATCATTAGTAACCGCCTCTTAATTAAATCATTAGTAACAACCTCTTAAGTAAATCATTAGTAACAACCTCTTAATAAATCATTAGTAACAACCTCTTAACTAAGTCATTAGTAAAACCTCTCAAGCAAATCATTGGTAATAACCTCTTAAGTAAATCATTAGTAACAACCTTAAATAGTTTTTAAATGATGATCATAAAAACTTCACATTGTCCGAGGCGTCATTACGGGATAAAAAAATGGCAACCAAGAAGAAGCATTGTATATTTCAAATGTTTATTAGGAACATATTCTTTTATGAAAACACCCACTCGATCCAAACAAGCCACTTTTATTCAAAAGAATACATTTCCCAACATAAGAAAGCCTAAATATTCTCCATTGAGAAAACATTTTGAATGTCTATCCCCATTCCGTTCCAGCTGCATATATACGAAAGAGACAGCCAAGACAAACGCAGAACAGATGGTCGTAACAATAACAGCGGGTGAGTTATCTTTCCTCTCCGTGCAAACAGATGGAATAAAAGCGGGAAAACATCGTCCACATTGCAGCTGCACAATGCAAATGATACAAAAAATAGAAAAAGCGAAAGAATGACAAGGATTATCCATTCGCTGCATGGTAAAAAAATCCGGCATTGAGACGTCTTGAATAAGCGGCTGAAAACAGAGATTTATCATCTGCCTCACCATTGGGGTTTCTAAATAGCGCCACTAACCATGGATCTTGCGAGCCGAAGTGAAGTGAGTCATAAGAATAGAGATCCAATTGGAAATAAAGTTATTTTCTTTCCTTTGTGTTAGGTTTAGTAAGTGAAATAAAAGAAAGGGATTTGTAAAGCTTAAACGTTTTTTCGTCGAATAATTAATAGCCACAGTGTCACATTGGGAAGATCCTGGCCTTGTTACCGGAAAGACTTAAGTTCAAAACCACGTTAAACAATAGATTCGCTGCGAATACAGTGGCGTAGCGAGGGTAAGTGGCTCCCGGGGAATAAGACGATCTTTTCGCTTCCCCACCCGTCTGTGGTTTAGCTTGTGCAAACAGTATCCGGGATGCATATTTCCATTCCTTAGTTGATTTTGAGTATGGAGAAAAATTGAGCGATATCATTCGTCCACTGCTACGAAACGTCATACGCGCACTCGCATAGCTTATAGAAACCGTACTGCGCAATTGTAAACATAGACGCAAGCATCAGTTGATACGTTATGTTTACTAAATCACATAAGATGAATTAGTTCGATTTTGTCTTCTATTTTGTATACTACTTTACTATATATCCTAGTCTATTATAATTGATGATAATCATTATGATTTTAACCTTCTATCTTTGGTAGTATTGTAACATATATTTTAATTTGGCATGTGTTTTTTTCTCTGCTGTTTTTCGAAAAGAGATTAGATAAAGGGATTTATCATCTTTAGTATTTTAACTTGTATATTTGTTTGTCATCTAAACATTTCTCAATGTTTTCGGCTTAATAATATTTTGGATTATGAAGAATGATCCCGTTTCCTGTACTTTCATGCATAAGAATTTTAATGTAGAGTAGATGCTCCACTTTTGGCCACATTGGATCTGCTTTTGCAATAATTAACCAGTAATATCAAATTAACTAATAAGAAGCATTCTAAACCTTTAAACAATCCTTATTTTACCATTTTCAATCTGATTGGTTTAATTTTCTCAAACATGTGGCATGTAAAAAAATTAAACGCATGATCATGTGTTTTTAGCCATTACATAAATTTAAGAATATCAGGATGAAATAAAATCAACTAATTTAGTTTTGTTTCTAAAATAAAAGCAACTAACTTAGTTTTATTTCTAAAATAAAAGCAACTGATTTAGTTGTGTTTCTAAAATAAAAAGTAAATGATGTAGTTTTGTTCCTAAAATAACAGCAACCGATTTAGTTTTGCCTCTAAAATAAAAAAAAATAAATGAGGTAGTTTTGTTTCTAAACTAAAATTAACTGATTTAGTTTTGTTTCTAAAATAAAAGTTACTGATTTCGTTTTGTTTTCACTTTACATAGTAATTTCTCCAATAAAAAATAAGGCGGCAGATAGCATTCCCATACAAAGATTTTTCAACTCGCCATCTAAAGTTGCTAATGCAGTTAAAGCCATTCAAAATGGAATGTCAAAAACATCTCCATTTTGAATGTTTACCTCACATTTATGTTAGAAAATTTCAACTTGAGGAGCCTGACTCGAGTGATGAGGAATATTCTTTTATGTGCATGGATTGCTCTAATTTTAAAAATGATTCTGATGAATTTGAGTAATGTTGCAATTAAAAATTATACAAATATATATTTGTGGGTATTGTTAATGTGCGTAATAATGCAAATTCTTGATTCATAAGATTTGAAACAAAACCTATGCTTTAAGTATTTGTGATGTAAGTTTATTCCTCTACCATTTTTTGTTTAATATTTTATCAAAAAAGTTATGCGAATATATACAGTTTGTATTTTATAAAAACAAATTAAATTGCTTTCTGCATTCCTGTTTCTTTTTTTAAAAATTGAAATCTGGAGCTAAAATCAGCTTAGGTAAATTTTATTACATATCTTTATAAATTCATCAAAAAATCACATTTAAAATAACAGAAAAGAACGAACTAAAATACATATTGCATAAAAATGATTTATTTTGGCTGAAAATTCATTAAAATTTCTGTTAAAAATATAATATTAGTGTGGCCAAAACTGGTGCAAATTGGATAAATTTATTTAAAAATTCATAACTCAAAATCTAAAGTATTCTTCAGAAAAATTTTATAACTAGCAGAAAGCCAATAAAATTTGTTACAGAATAGTATAATCATGACTTAATGTGCTATATACAGTCTTCCACTGTCAACTTTCAATTTCAAATTTTCTCTTAATGTGGCCAAAACTGGAGCTCATTAATATCACTCATGGATTTTATGTTGCATCTTACTGTAACTACATCATTGCTCTCCACAATTTCATTTTCAAAATTTGGAGGCAAATTATCAATTACGAATATGCTCTGGCAAATCCATCTTTATTGCGAGTTAAAAAGAAGAAAGGAAATGCACTCGATAAAACACAAACGAAAGTTAATAGTTCAGTAATGGCGAAGTACGAAAAGAACGAATAGCAACCTAAGCAAATTCGAAGTTCGCGTTTTAGTGACGTCACCCCTTCGCGAATTGCGCGGTGGAGCTAACCAATGAAATTGTAACATTTTCTTCCATACTCAAAATCAAGTAAGGAATGGGAATATGCATCCGTGATATTTTAATTTTCGCCCCCTCATCGTATATGATCTAAAGAAGTAACATAAACGCATTAAAGTTTTGTCACCATGGCTAGTTGCATACCGAGGGTAAGTGGCGCCCGGGGAACAATATGATTTTTTTTACCGAGTCGCCATCAGTGCAACCATCAGCAAACTTAAATGGCACCCGGAACAAAGTATTATTTTGAAAATCATCATATTTTGCTTTAAAAAATTACACATACGCAGTAAATTTTTGGCTCCATGGAGCCCTTAAAACAGGCGCCTGGTCATCATTCATCATTATCATATCCCCTTTACTCGTGGATTGCTACGTCACTGCGTGCATAGTACAAACCTCGAAACTTTTTCTGAATCGTCACAAAGTCTATATTTGGATTAATTTCTCGTATAAAATACCGAGAAAATTAATTTAATTTTTGAATTCTACACATCAAAACTATGTTTATCCAGAAATAAGGCTTTGTGGTAACGTCGAGTCCAGATTTATTTAGATGTTCTTACTGTTTATGTCGCTTTATTTTCTAATTCAATGTGTAATAATCATTTTGGTATTCTAATGGTGTTTATATTTTGGTTTCGAATTATTCAAATACAACTATTATTGTTTCCGTCGCTCATGCTATCCTCTATTTGATGCTTAAACCCTTAAATGCCCTGTGTTGCCTTAAAGCTACATGCCCGATCGATTTTGTGTTCTAAAATATTGAGAATAAGGCTGAAGTTATAATGCCTGGCGTTGCAAATGCATACTGTAAATGTTATCAAATAAATTTACCACTTATAAATGGAAACTTGAGTGCTGATGAAAAAATAAAAATAAATTAATGTATTTCATTTTCGGCTCCATCTTTCATGCTTTGTTTGTATGCTTGAGAATATCATATTTTGTTCTACAATGTTGAAGGAAATTGTTTATCCTTATTATTAGTTCTTAAAATTCAACTGTGTTTAATATTAAAGAATTTTATCAATAACTTTTTAAATAACTAAAGCCCAATGTTGCCGATTGGTAACAAAGGGTCTTTTCAAACGTAAACCTTACTTGAAGCAAAAAAGGATTTTCAAAGTATTTTTCCCATGTTTCGTTCAAAAAAATTGATGCCATTTTAAATCATGTTTATAAAAAATCGGACATCTAAGGTTAAATTGTTGGTATTAACATCATTTAAAATGTTAGGAATACCTGCTCATCGTCAGTACATATTCACATCCTGTATGATTTCTAGATAAATAGCTAATCATTAACTCTTCCTAAAGTTATGATAGTTAATATCTTTTACAATGCCTTTTCTACAGGGTGTTTTAAAATTCCTTAGGCAAATTTAAAGGATTAGTCATGCTTAAAGAAACAAGCCATTTAAAGGCTAAGTGTACAATTATTTCTATCAATTTAAATTTACTAATATGCGGAAAAATACTGTGATGTTTTCCCTTCCCGCGAGCAGAGTTTCCACGAGAAAGAGAGTCGAGTACCTTTGATTTCAGCCGCAGACCGCAGGCCAGCTGCACCTGGTGGTCATTAGGGAGACGTTAGCGAGGGTAATAGCTTCATGCAGAAAGCGACCTCAATGCACAGAAATAAATGACTGTCAGAGAGCGCATTGAAGTCGGCTAATGAGAAGAACAGAGGTACTCTTTCATGTCACATATGTATAGCTCCTGTGGTGAGGAAACTCAAGAACCTTCCCCACGGTCGGATTTGACCACTGGGAACATGGAAGGTTAGTCGTTGGTGGCCCGTGAGTACGATTATCCAGTGGAGTGAAAGGAAGGCGGAGGTCCACCCCTTGAGGCAGGGGATAAAAACGGAATGTTGAGTGGAGAGAAAAAGGAGCGCGGTGAAGAACCGATTTAGGAGTCTCGAACTTGGTTTTCAGACTCCGGAGCGCCGAAAAGAGTTGTGTGATCAGCTCGGATTTAAAGTCCCGAATTAATTCGGACTTGGGCAACAAACACCGAGAAATCGGCAATATTCCGAACTCTCGGCTCATCAAATTGCGACCACTCCTTGTAGTCTCGTGCTTAGGCTATCACGCTGATAGGTGGAAGCTATCCATCCTGTGATGAATTACTTCTTCTGTGGACTACGACTCCATTGAACTTTAACGTCCTAGAACTCTGATCCCAATTATCGAACTTTGTATATACATATTTAATCAAGATTGCTATGTAGGCATTGCTCTCTAAATTATAGTTGGCTGTGTAAATAAAAGTACTTAGGTCAACCTAAGCTTTGCATTTATTTGGTCGCACATAGGCCAAGACACCACAATACTTTCTAATTGAATATTTAATCAACTTATAGAAAGAAGTTTGTTTTGAACGCCATTTCATGTCTTTAAATTCACAAGGATATTTAAATTCCGATTTTCCAAATGTTTGAGGCTAACGAAGATATCCAAGAACTGAAACGAAAATGTTAAATTTCTAAAAATAGAGTGACTGCTTTGCAATAGAATTCCGTTCCATTCGTCTTTAAAGCAATTACTCTTTACAACTTGACTGCTGCTATCTAGGGGAGGTTTTCTAATTTCCAAAGTTTTACTTCTTTCTTTCTTTTTCTTTCCTTGTATCCCAAACATTGTCTCAGAAATCGATTAAAACTGCTTGAATGGTTGAATAGACTCTCCGAAACAAGATATGGCCCAGCAGTAAATCATTTTCCCTCAAAGACAGTAAATGGAAATTTCTCTAAATCAAACTAGAAAAAGGATAGGAATGTAGGATGGGGTGTCGTGTGCTATTAATCTTTGTTAAGATTCAAACTTTAAAGAATGAATTAAGATTGAAGTTTGAATTTGAATGAAATCGATAGAGCTGAGGAACTACTTTTCTCTGACTGTTCTTTTTTTATTTTGTTAATTAAAGAATGGAAGTCTCTTTCTAGTGTTCACAAAAGAAGACGTTTTCGGAAGGAACGGGATTCGTTTTAAAAATATTTTAAACCTCGCTTTATATTATTAGATGTAAAATTAAATTAGATTTTAGAGTAAATTGCAGAATAAATCTATATTTAATTTTTAGAACAATGCTTTTGTATTAAAAATGCAAATTTTAACAACTGTAAAAAATTTACATTTTGTTGTTTGCTAACGGCTCTTAGCTTCCTTAAACTAATATCTTTAGTTTTAAGATCTTTAAAAAAAATTCCTCTCATTAAACTTTAAAATGATTCCCTGCAAAACTCTTTATTAAACTGTAAATAACTTTCTTTGTAAATATAATTAATATTTCAATAAATTTGTGTTTGTTTAACATAAAGCCTGTTCATTTTAGTATTCATACCCTAGCACACCGAATCTCTACCCTCCGTTCTACATTGATAATTGAGGAATAATTATTGTACTTAAATCGCATAAGACTATCTAATGATCTTGTATTACTTTTTAGGCTTATTGTAATATAAATGACAAGGTAGCGTAAATTCTGGCACGTTGCAGTAAACAAAGTATATCCGAACAGTATAATATATTTTAACTCGAAATATTTTTTTAAAGACAAAAGTGGAGAGGAAAAAAATAGACGGGAGGCTCTCTCTGCGGAACGGCCGCTGTGATTGAATGGCGTAGACATACTTACCTTAATCAACTGTGACTAAAGTATCCGTATGTGGCTATTAACTCAATAGTCTATAGTGACTATTAGTCTAGTGTGACGATGTGACTCTATGTAAAATGCTGCTTGATCTTCACCAACTTTGCAACTCGACTGAGACTAAACCATAATTGTAAATTCTAAAATTATTTTTGCAATCTTCAATGTCTACGTTCCTCTGGAGATGAAACTTAAATCAACTCTGTATGTTATTTGGTTGCGGAGCTATAGGTGTTTACATTTAGCATGAAATTCGACGTAATTCAACAATTCTTGAGTAATATTTCACGCGATCGATGAATGAATTGCCTTAGTCTGCGTGCTCGCGCATCGGTCGCTGCGACGTCAACAAATTTTTTGTTATTTTCACCAACTCTGCAACTCTACTGTGACTAAACCGTAATTCCAAATTAAAATCAACTCTTTATGTTATTTTGTGGTGGAGCTATAAGCGTTTAACTTTATCTCGAAAAGAGTCACAATTTTTTCCTTTCCCGATACACCATTAGACCACGATGGAGAGACGTAAGTCTACGTCAAAAAAGTTTACAAATAGACTGAAATTCTTTTTGAACCACGAAATAAGGGAACAATGTCTTTGATATTTAAAGAAAAATCTATATCTATGATAGCTGATTCATTTTTTATACGTTCTACATACAAAAGAGGTTTCCTTTTATAGTATATCACTGAAAAGAAAAATTTATTCCAATAAATGTTTAAAAGATTTTAATGTATTTTATTTAAGTCTCTTATAATTTCGAGCAGTAGAGCCGGAGAATTTTCAAGTCATCTGACAATTATTGAAAAAATAGCAATTATTTCCATAGAAAATTAGTTTTAACCTTCCAGCATGCGTTGCGTAATCGATATATGAACATAAAAGGTCGCATGTATTTCCTTTATACGCTTTCCTAAAATATCAATTTTTAAGAGGGTAATTATTAAGACTAGGTTGTAATTGGGTAAGGGTTAATTAATACAATTATTTTAAGCAATTTTTATTTAAAAAGGAATAGAGACAATGCAAACATAGAACAAAAAATCAATAAAAAATTATCAAATCATTAGGTGAATGACGTGAAAATAAAATAGATGAAACTGCCAATATTTCAACTGAAATATTTACATTTTGAATATAAAACTATAAACATAATATGGAATTAAAAAACTAGAATACTAGAATAAAAAACTAGAATCTACAAAAATTAGAATAATTTTTAAAAAAATAACTAAAACTTCAAAAGCAACGAAATTTTTTTTATAAACAATAAAATTTAGATAATAAGATTTAAACAATGTTTAAGTCACGCGCAATTGAATCTGCATGCAATAAACAAAGAGCAATGGAAATAAATATCATTAAAATAAAGCCAAAAAACAAAGATAAACTCAGAGGGAATCGAAGAAAACAAACAAGGAATCCATTCTAGACCATTGTATCAAGGGCTAAGGACTTCATTCGAAATGGGTTTAAAATAATTGGGAAATTTTTCTGTAAGAAGCTTGCATTACGCCTAATATAGCTTCTCTTAGCTCGAAATTTCCCACCAAAAGACAGAGGAGGTCTGTACATCTAAAATGCATTATTTTAAATGAAAAAGGAAAAACACACAAAAAAAACGCTTTTAAGATTGATTTAAAAATCTTAGCCGTCTGGCTGTTAATATTAGCCATTATAAAAGTAAACTTACCCCTTTCCTAGAATAGAGAAGAAAAAAAAAGAGAAAAATATGTCCTCACGCTGTCACAATCCCACGCTAACTTTCCGTTAGAATAAGTAATCAGCAAATTTTTTAGAGACACTAGAACCATGGCGCCATCCATATTAGAAAAGACAAAACAGAAGGAGTAAAAACAGGAATTTTAGGGAATGGAACTATTTAGACATATTAATAAAATATTCGCTGGAAGTTTAATGCTTATTATTCCAAATATGTTCGAAAGAAGACATTTCACTGAAGTTTCAAAGAGAAAGTCGAGGATTTTGAATTTTTGCAACAGGAATAATCTTATGCTAAACAAGAAACGTGAATTAATTGATTATGAGACAAAAAAACTGTATCCAGATATTATATGGAAGAGTTTTCATGTTTGTTTATTCTAGATTAAAAACCTTGACTTTATCTGCTTGTATACTGGACTTCCGCTTTCAAGATCCATTGACTTAGCATTACACCGGAAATACGTACTACAGGCATGTAAACAAACCAGAAAACTCATTCAAACTGATATTGCTAAGATGATTTATGCAAAGGGAAATATTCTCTGGAAATTTTGAACAATGTATAAAAAAACGTTAAAAATTTATTACTGCTGCAACAAAATGAATTCCGGAGAATTGGTCGGTAAGAAAATGGAGTAGAGGACATCGGATATTTTCAAAAGATATTGTCTCGAGCTCGAATTTCAACCTCACATTAATATATTAATTCTGAAACCGGTTCACAGAATCTGCAGTTATCCAGAACCTCTTTTTTTCAATTTGGCGTGGATGACTTTGTAATTTTCATTTACTAACTAAACAAATAACAATTTCATTAAAAGGTCCTTTAGGAAGACATTTTCTCATATTTTGGGCAAGAACATTCTGTAAGATTAACCCTTTATCTGCCAAAACTCTATTATTTCACATTTTCAAAAGAAAATAACATTAATATGATAACATGAATGAAATATGAAAAAAAAAGCTATTTCGGAAATTTGTAATTAAACTGATTATTTATCTTTTAATTAGAATTAATTATCTTTTTAAGTAGAAAAATGAATTTTATTGGATTTGCACCTTTGATAGCAGTCAGCTAAACATTTAGATGCAACAATCAAAGCGAAAAATTGTTTTATTTAGGTGGGGGTAAAGTCCCAGAAAAGGGGCAACGGCAGATAATGGGTTAATCTCTTTCCTACTTCTTATACTCATTTACGACATCAGCCTTTACAATGAGGTTGTTATAAAATATAAACAAAATTTTATGAATTTTAATATTGGGAAAACGGGGCGCCAAACTTGCAAGGTAAACGAAGTAATACCTGGACTTACCGAGGTATTCAGGGACGCATCCACACTTTTAAATTGAATCAACCGTTTTAAGTAATGAACTAACACCAACAAATGGAAACGCACACAATGTGCCTTAACATACAGGCACTTAATGTTAGATGTAGAAAAGGAAAGAACATCTCTAAGTATACCACTGACGTAAAGAATCTCATAAAGATTGGTTAAGAAATGAGCACGAAAAATAGGAAAGAGTTTTGAAATAGACTTACGTCTCTCCATAGTGGTCTAATGGGGTGTCGGGAAAGGAAAAAAAATATGACGCTTTTCGCACTAAAGTTAAACGCTTATAGCTCTGCAACCAAATAACATAGAGAGTTGGTTTTAGTTTCATTTAACAGAGAAAGGTGGACGTTGAACATTGCAGAAAGAATTTTGGAATTTGGAATTACGGTTTAGTCACAGTCGAGCTGCAAATTTGGTGAACAATACGAAAGGTTTTAATGACTTCACAGAGACCAATGCGCGCGCACGCGGACTAAGGTAATTCATTCATCGATCGAGCGAAATATTACTCAAGAATTGTTGAATTACATCGAATTTCGTGCGAAAGTTAAATGCGTATAGCTCCGCAACCAATTAACATATTGAGTTGGTTTTAATTTCATTTAAGAGAGACAGGTAGACATTCAAGATTGTAAGAATAATTTTAGAATTCCTAATTACGGTTTAGTCACAGTCAAGTTACAAACTTGGTGAAAATCACGAAGAATTTTACTTGGATAGAGTCACATAGTCACACTAGACAAATAGTCACTATAGACTATAGAGTTAATAGTCACATAGAGCTACTTTTGTCACAGAAAGTAACAGTTGAGAAAGGTAAGTAAGTCTACGCTCCTCAGTCCCAGCGACGGTTTCGCAGAGACAGCTTACAGTCGATTTTTTTTATTTCCCCGAGAAAACAGATTTTTGATTCGTTATCCTCTTCAAACTGCCTCTTCAATCTTCAACTATCCTCTTCGATTGTCCTGAATTACAACACGCGCCTGCACATGAAAGACATTAATATAAAAATTAATTATATTGAATTGGAATAATCCGCTAAAACGGCGTAACTATATTTTCAGCATAGTAGAAAGTGAAGAGGAAAATTGTTAAGAAGCTATATTTCAAAAATCAACTCGAAAGTGTCATTGTATTTCAAATTTGCACGTACTTTTTATTTCAATGTAAGAAACGGGTTAATGTGGAACGCTTTATTCAAACAAGCGGAAGTATGGGATCAAGTGTCTGAAATCGGAATTGTGCACTGGCTAATCCAGCAAGAATAATCAGAAAAAAAAGTTGGTTAGAAGTCATTCACAGAACCTAAAAACTGCCTACATTGCTCCAATTCTTAACCACAATGTAGTATCCTAAGCATTTCTTTTATTTGAATGGAATGTCAAAATATTCCCCACTGTGGAAACACACTAGATGTCTATCCTATTCCATTCCAGCTGCACATATACAGAAAAGACAGCCAAGACAAACGTTAAACAGATGGTCGCAACAATAACAGTCGGTGATATATCTCTCCCCCCATGCAAACAGATGGAATAAAAGGGGAGAAACATCGTCTGCAATGCAGCTGCACAATGCAAAGGAAGCTGAAGAAGAATAGAAGCGAAAGAATGACAAGGATTATCCATTCGCTCCGTGGTAAAAAAATTGCCATTGAGATGTCTTGAAGAAGCGGCTGAAAACGGAGATTTATCATCTGCCCCCACCATTCGGGTTTCTAAATAGCACCAGTAAACGCACGCATTGCGAACCGAAGTGAAGTGAGTCATAACATTTAGAATGGCTACTATGTCCTTGTTTTTTTATTATATTGAAGTGAGTGAATGAAAAGAGAAGTGAATTTCGTTCAAATGGTTTTCTTCTCTTAATGAAGTGTGTTTCGGACACTATGCGGGATATCTAGTCTAAACGTGACGCAGTAACTAATTTCTAACCCGTTAGGAAGGCGTATTCTCTCAATCGGAAAAAATACTTTAAAAGACGTGAAGAATTATATTACATGTTTTTTGAGTACATAAACGTATTGCTGAAAACATTACTAATTCTAAAGTCTTCCGCTCCTATTAGTCACTGTGTATTAAAATATTTATCAGTTATGATTAACAAAATTTAACAAAGATATTAAGTAAAATTGATTAAAATTCTTCTTTACTGCCGTTGCCATCGTACGTTTTGGCGTCTCTTGTCTTCATCATAATTTCGGCAGAGAGGGTAAATTTATTTTACACACTCTAGTATCTTTTGGATTTTTATTAAGGATTTTTTGCCTCTAGATTTTTTCAAAATGTTTCTTGTATTGAGGTCGGACAAAATTCAGGCCACAAAGGGTATATTTTTGATTTACAACCTTACACTTGACAGAAAATTTTGTCCATTTTTAGAACTTCAATGGCAAGTGGTCTTCGAAAAAGTTCGTCATTCAAGTTTCTCATTCATTCCTTCCAATTTGAATAATTTTCTTTTACATTATAAATTGTATTTTATCTTTTCTTTAATATTAATAGTTGTAATTTTCTGTTGATGCAATCACTTGATGCTGTTGCGTTGAGCACCCAAAAAGGTGTATTGTTATCGTTTTTGTTTAAATCTTTTGTTTCTTATCTATACTTTCTTTTTTTACTTTTCTTTTATATTTATATTATTTATTTAAAATATTTATGATATACTTACGTGTTAAACAAAACAGTTACACTCTTTGGCGACTAAAACTGACTGAGGAGTGAATCTTTGAATATCGCTGTTTTAAACTGTTTCAATGACCGCCTCGGAGAAGATCCACCAATCAAGAATCAGAGCAGGCTTGACTCGGACTGATTCGTTTAAATTCACGTAATTCAAACCTCCATAATTCGGTCAGTTTAAGTAGTAGAAGAATGGGATCCGTCAAGAATATTTTACTAAATATGCCGTATAGGACCTAGGAACTGCTTAAGAATTTAGACTTCGAATTTTTTTCAGCATAACCATTATGTTCTCAAGAAGTGTATAATACTTTACATCATTTAAGACATTTTTCCAATGTGAAATATCTGCCCATCTCTAATGGTTTGAAAATTAGGTATTGACCCACGTTTAGAGTGGACATCCTGTATACATTTCTTCAATTTAAAGAACAAATATTGGTGGTATTAATTGAGGTTTTACATTTCTTTCAAGAGGTAAATTGATTCTGGATTTACTTCTTCGTAATTTTTTAAGGCCCAGCAGCAAGATCAGATTCCAAAAATCTGAAGTGTGGGCCTGGAGCTTGGTCAAATGTTCCATGTAGGAAGCTTGGAGAGAGGGGTGCTGGTTGAGGTGTTATAGTCGTCATCTGTTACCGGTTCAGAACCAAGATGTCTGTCCAACAAAGCCCTATTATAGCCGAGTAGCGAAACATTGATTTTGCAAACTAATCAAAGAAGGATAGATACGAATCAATTATAATGAAATACGCTTCTTTGTAATATATATGAGATATAAATTTTTTAAAGTAACTTTAAGGATATAGTGGTATATAGAAACAAGTCATTTTTGCAATAGAACACGAGGCTACACACGCAAAAGGTGACTGTTACAGCGGCTATATATGAGTGAATTAACCACCTGAAAAAATGTATAAATTGTAAAAGGTAAGCTGTAATAAAATGTAAAAATTAACTACCTGAATAAAATGTATAAATTGTAAAAGATAAGCTGTAATAAAATGTAAAAATTAACCACCTGAATAAAATGTATAAATTGTAAAAGGTGAGCTGTAATAAAATGTAAAAATTAACCACCTGAATAAAATGTATAAATTGAAAAAGGTAAGCTGTAATAAAATGCAAAAATTAACCAGCTGAGCACCAGAATAAAATGTTGAGCCCCACTTGAACCTTCCAGCGGGCGTTCTATAATTTTTTACACGATAAGGGGTGAGTATCGTACTTTTTACAACACAATAATTTTCTTCATTTTTATTACGGCAGTTGTAAATTTTTTCATAATAGTAATAAGAGACATGTCAAAAAATGAAATAGTTCATCAAGAGTGAAAATATGTTTTAATAATATTTGCAAAATCTAAAATTACACTGAAATCAGAGAAGGTATTGAGATTTAAAAATATTATTTCATAAAAAAGTGTTAATCAATTGTACAACAAAGACTTTCTTTTTAGTTTCTAATCATTGTCCTTGCATTCGAAACATTGAACTTTTGCTAGAAAGTGACGCTTACAAGCATAATATACATAATATTGCACCTACAGCAATTCCTGGATTTTGATGATCGTTTACTTTCTTTCAAACACAAACCACAAGCTCTTCTTCTCAATGCTGGTTGCTGTTCACTTACTTTTTCAGGTTGCGATGTATAAGTTACACTTAAAACTTGGTAATGTCATATGTTAAGTTATACTTAAAACATGGTTATGTCGTATGGCGATGATCAGATTTTTTGGATTCGAGTAGTAAGCTGTTTTTTATAAAACTGAGGGCGAAGTTTTTCAGGAAAATTCTTCGGCTTGGTGGATTATTTGCAGGCTTATTACATATTTAATATCTTGACAATGTAAATGAGATATTAAATCACCGTAATGTGCGCTGGATATATAATTACCAAACTGAAATGTTAAAACATGAAAAATATCAAATTACAACAGCGAGCGCGCGGCGTAAACTTTACGACAGAAGCATAAAACAGTATGAAATCACCTTGAAACTTTGATAAACCTGTTTAATACTGAAGAGATGGGACGAATGAAGGAATACCAATGACCTAGAAAGAGTTTTGACTCCGGATGTGAGAACGGGTTAGAAAAATTACGTTTGTCGTAAAATTTGAGCAGGCGCGCCCGCTGGAAGGTTAATAGAACAGGGATTTACAATTGCACAACAATAAAGTTGCATGAATAACAATATGAGAGCGTGTATAGATTCGAACGGTAAGTCCTTTGATCACATACTTTAAGTACTTTAAAGGTATGTTGTTGAAACATCGTCCAATTTGTTATTGTAAACGTCGTACTCTGTACGACTTGTAATGCAGTTTTGTCTGCAACTGTGTTGTTATGATATTGTGAGTTTGCACTTTATTACATATGTTTATTATTATTTATACTTTTTTCACTTAAATGACTGACAAAGAGCTCTCTGTAACCATTGCCTTATCCCTTGTGACTCCATGTTGATTTGTAAAAATGACTTGTTTCTGTATGCTTGAGAAAGCCATAAAATCTGTAAACGATGCTTTGACAGCTCTTGCCATAATGTCTTCATACTCAGCTTTTATCTTGCAGTGTAATAAAGTATCTGTGTAAGAACATTAACTATGTTTTTAATTTTTTCCTTTTTTAACAATAAATACATAATTTTGCTTTGTTTATTAATAAATAAATCAGTATTAAAATACCATGAAAAATTAGAACTGCTTCTTTTTGGGTTTTTAGAGATGACAACCAGTAACATTATTGTGCCCATTATTTTTAAAGCACCATTCTGATAGTATACAGTAGTAAAGGAGGAGGACTGTATTGATATAGTGTATCGTCTCAGCATACGTAATATTAGGATAAATAAATAAAAATATTAATAAAGGGAATTTTATTTGTGGAAGAGTTAAAAATATAAAAATAATTGCAGACAAAGATAAGGAATAAGAATCCGGTGGATGACTTCATCAGAGGTCATTCATCCATGCAGATTCAAGATGTAGATGCTCAATTGCTATGCATACACGCAATTGTTTCTACTGCTGAGCCGTTCGTTAGGATTCTATTTGCATTGAAATTCCGATTCCTTTAAACTACTTAGCTGGTAGAAATGCGTATACAATCTATAAGTTACAGTCGAGGTCATTCAACATTTGCGTGCTTGCTGCCTGCTCTTGCTATACCCAACTGAAGAATCAACCCTGTGACTGATTATAACACGATTTCCGAGGGATGGAAGCAAATTATTTTTTTGCTGCCTCCTGCGATTTCCGCAAGCTAATGGGTTTACTTAGTACTTTTAAAACGTTGAATCATATTATACTAATAAATCCTCGCATGTAAGTAACAATTCGATCTGTTCAACGGTATTTGAACACGTTTGCGAACGTTGCACCTAAATAATAATTAAAAAAATTTTGTAATCAGATGGTTGAAAGAACAGTAATCGGTATTGCTTTATTTCATATGGCAGATAGAATAAAGAGTAGAGAAAACAAGATACTGTGTTTACCCCACATGTAGTTGCATATAGTTGCAAGGAGTATTCAACGCTTTGCATTCCTCTGTGAAGGGAAATCTGGAAAAAAGTAAAGTAATTAAAGAGTTTTACAGAAATAATAGCGGTAATTCTTCGGTGTATAGAACGTCATTATATAAGATTGAGACACTCTGTACGAGCAGAAGAGGGACTACGCGTTTTTTCAAAGATAGATAAAACGTATATCATCGCAAAACAAGCAACACCGGCTATTATTTTTTGAAATTTCAAAGAGGAAGAAATTTTAAATTTTTCGTACGAATAACTGATATTTCTGATTTTTAAAAAAATCTGATGTAAATATAAGACCTATGTTCCGACAACATGTGAAAAAAATTCAGAAATATTCGCTCGAAAAATTAAATATTTTCTTCCTCTTGTGTTGCTTGTTAATGGGATTTATTAGCTTTTTTATTATTTCAACGCATTGCAAAAAAGTATAAATCAAGTATAACACTTTCTGGTAAAGGTTTAAAATTCATCACATTGTTTTACAGGCTTTTGAAAGAATCTGGAGTTGACAGAAAATGCAAGAATGAACTATAATCCAAATTTGAAAATTTGCTATTCATTAGTGAAATTAAAATTACTGTAGGTCATCAGTTTAAAACTCTTTTTCTTAGGATAATGCCGCCACAACGGCGGCACTGGCCTGGGTATAAATATGTCACTACCCCACTGCAACAATATAGCGGATGATCATAATTCACGACTATTGAAGACGTTTAAAAATAAAAACTATGGCAACGAAATCAAGTAAGAATAAAGTAAAGAAAAATAATTAAAAGAATAAGAACGAATAAGTAATTCTTTAGTAGTAATAGTTATTATTTGTATTCTTTAAGTAGTTAGTAATAATTCTTTAAAGAAATGGTAGAAAAATATCATGTTACTTCTTATACCATTCTCCCTAGTAAGGCCTTACCATTTTGGTAGATAACACAACAGAGAAGAATGAAATTGAAGTATAGACGACATTATTTTTTCACTTTCAGTGTCTTTTCATTTTTCCTTCGTATTTCCCCTCTCAAAAACTTTTATTGCTGTGTGTATTTTTATCATTCATACTTTTACCTCTTTCCTTTGCATCCATTTTCTATTATTATTATTCTGAGGGAGCCTAAACACGGCAGAAAGACCTTAAAGAGAAGTTTTCCATTGGTGGAAAAACAGATTATAAGCTTTTAAAAAGAAAATGTTTTGTAGTTTTGCACTCTGTGACTGTGGACAAAGAGAACTGATCTGGTTTTTTCAATTCTGTTCGGAAATTCTTTCGAGCGAATAACAGATGCTTTCAAAAAACTATGCTGTACAGTATTGGAAAAATTCTAGAAAATGTTTGTTGTACCTTTTCTATTGTACAGCTGAAATAAATAGGTTTGTTGATAATTACTTCCGCAACAGGAAATAAAGTCTCTGCTACAATGTGCAACAAATACGTTGACAAGACTTTCCATATGGAATTCTGAATTATGATTATTTTAGATCTTTATGAAAATTGAATTGAAAACAATTGCTGAGAACTGGATCAATGGACAGGACATGATTTCTGCCAAGCCGGGATAAACAAGTTGGTCTCGCGTTCAGATAAACGCCTAAATAGATTTGGTGATTATGTGGAAAAGTGATTGGCAAGTACACCTCTTAATTTCCATTTGTTTCTTCTGCCCAGTGTTCCTAAATATTTTTTATTACACTTGTAAACATTTTTTTTATCCATCATCGTATTTTGCCTAGGCAATTTAAAGAATTCATGAAGTTAATACATTTTTGGTAACACAAGAGTTGCAACTAATGTAATTATAGAAAGCTACCTTATTTCTATAACTCTGCAGAATTTTAATCTTTGCGAAAAATCGGAAGAAACGACAAGCACTCCATCAAAACTTTGAGCAGAGAACATTTATAACGAAAGGAAGCATAATTTAAATTGAGTTATCAATTCATGCTAAAAATGACGAAACCATTAAAAAGATCAGTCCCTCTCTGTCACGGAAGAAAGCATTTCCAGAATGAAATAACTCATTCGAGATGTAAGAGAAAATTCTTGACTCGAAAGAAATTTCAAGAAAGGAAATAATAGAAAGGGAAGGAAGCAAATACTCTTTCTTCTGTGCAATGTAAAAGGATCTGAAGTAGTGATTCGCCTTTCCTTATACATATTTATGATGTTCAGAGTCTTCACAGTTCTGGATGCGTGAAACTCAATTACATTTTTTCTCCATCTTTTTCGGAATAAAGAAAAGGAAAATCTTAACTTTTTCCAAAACTGCATTCATACCTTTCAACGGAGGATTTATTTAAGAAACTTACGAAATGTTGAAATGAAATATGTGGGATTTTTTAAAATAGAAAACTGGAATTCATATCTGGTTTAAAGAGTTTGGTTCCTTCTTGAGCTGTTAGATGCAAAGGAATTTTATAAGGATCGTTATTTGAATTATACCAAAACAGAAATGAAAGTGTGCAGAAAAATCTCTGAAATTGATTGGCGCAGTCAGAACAATTATCTAACTGTGACTGAACAAACTCTTTAATTGGACCAAATCTTTAAACTCGGGATCTTTACCCAATTTTTAAGCTCGGGATCTTTACCCTATCTTTAAGCTCGGGATCTTTACCCAAACTTTAAGCTCGGGATCTTGACCCAATCTTTAAGCTCGGGATCTTTATCCAATCTTTAAACTCGGGATCTTTATCCAATCTTTAAGCTCGGGATCTTTACCCAATCTTTAAGCCGAGCCCCAATGTCCCCTTCTGCAAAGCTCATTCGAATCTCGGTTCAGTTTAGTGGTGTATTAGTGTGGGTAAGACAGGGTACGTGCCTTGTGCACCAAAAACAGAGGTTACAAAATTGTGTTTAAAGTATTAGGGATTCATGCCTTTCCCCCTTAATTCTTAAATCTATAGATTCTTAAAGCTAAAACAAATGGATCCAATCGAATGCGGGAGAACTTAATTTATACAATTTTTATTTACAATCCAGCCTTGGGAACCTACTCAAATAATCTTTCTCCTCATGACGAAATCAACCACGAAATTATGTTATGTAAACACAATTTCCATCTGGGTTAAGGGGTATATAAATTTGGGTGAAAATATGGATGATTAAAAATTTCGTTTCTTACTCACAGGCTGGCAAGTATTAAAATATTAAAATATATTTGGTTTATTGACCTATTATAAACGTTATTTTTCATTATCTACTGTTCCACCACAGAGAATAAAAGTTTATACAGCCTTTTTTTAGTATTCTTATAATTCTATAGACTGGTACAACAGGAGCGCCAACCTGGACTGACCAAGATTATTTTTTTCTTCAAAATGGTACCGCATCTCCCCCACAATGTCCATGATTGTGCCATTATGTATATTGAATTATAATTACTTTCCTTATAATGTATATAAACATATATTGCATATTCTCTAATAAATTTTAATGTTTTAGCCTAATCAGACCTCTGATGGAGTGTTAATAAAAAAATCCATGAAACGGAAACCTACTAAATTATCCTTCTATTAATTCATATCAAAGCATTATTAAAAAAATATCCTATGCTTCACGATTTTGAGATTCCTTTTGAACTTTGGAGTTTCAAAATCAAAAGATTTAATGTTCGTTTTGGCACTCTTTTATTAAAGTAGGCTTGTTTCATGTTCGTAAAGAATGTAATCGAATATTTTTTTTAATTATGGAATGTTATATCACTAACTTCTTAATTATGGTTAATTATTTTACACACTTACAGACGAGCCAAGAGTTCTAATCATTTCTACATTTGGGTCTTTCTGAAGAAAAAAAAATTTAGTATTTTTAGAGCTTTCAGTTAAGTAATTAATTTTAATTAATTTTTAAATCCATAGTCGAGGCATCACATGGAAGTAACTTCGAGAAAAATTGATTAGAAGTGGCCATAATATTTATAATAATGAATTAGGAAAAGTCTTAACGCTAAAATTTATAATATAGCAAAAATAAGATAAATATATAATATAACAAAAACATCTTTATAATATAAGAATAATTTTTTATGATCATGTACTGTATACATAGAAACCGTATACATATTGTTCCAAAAATACTGAGGTCAAAATAAATGCATGTGGCGCTGAAAACACAACTATAAGTGAATGAAGCCACAACACATATCAAATGAAATAAAATTCCTAAAAACTCATTTAATTCAACTCACCCGGTTTTACAACACTAGTGGACTTAAACCGGGTACGCATGCTCCCGTTATAGGAAATTAGGAATAATTGATTTTTCAGTGGAAAAGTCGTCTTTATTTTTATTTTATATGACAATTTAAAACTATTATTTACGAAATTCACGTGTAAAACAGTTGTCTTCTTCCCCCGAACAACTGCAGCTGTCGTGGGCACAGCTAAGACAGTTTTCACATTAGATTAAATTTTCATTTAAATTAGAAAATACATTATTAAAATATTAACAATCAAGGTCTGACGTGTTTTTATCGTCTTAATCAAAGATTTCATCAATACTGACTGTCCGGGTCTTACGCCACTTGGAGTACCCGGTTTTATCCCGAGTTCAAAGGTTTTAAAAAACGAAATTAAACAGCGCAATTATTGGAGTAAATCCTAATTGTTTGATAGGGTATAAGTCCTTAGTAAACGTATAAAAAGGTGTACTAAATATATTTTTTATAACTGTAATAATCTTTAAGTAAGGATAATTTAAAATCAAACAAACATTAGAGAGCTGACGTCTCAAAACAAAGAAACTTTTACAGCCTTCACAGAATCAGTGCTTTTCCTTTTTCTTGACTAGTAGAGTGTAATTATATATCTGTCTCCTAGATAGGAAAAATAATAGTGCTAGAATCAAGGGTACGCGGTTTTACTCCACTATCCGGTTTTTTCCCACTCTCCCCTATAAAATTTCATTTATCTGGGTGTTTGCGTTTCTGAGTATACGTGTTCACATGCACGCGAATACACAGACCCTACACACGGTCATCCCTTTGAAGGAAATGGTCTAAAATTTGAAACACTTATACAATAATAATGATAAAACTATACACCAGTTTTTAGATTTAGAGAGAGCATTTTCTAGAGATATCCTGCCCACATGCACACGTACAGACGGGCAAGCTTACAACGGTTTAATTTCGTCCAAAATTTGACAGAAGTCTTCAAATTTGATGTGAGGATCAACTGCCAAATTTCATCTCTACGGTCCAATCCTTTTGTTTTTACTTATGTGCACAGGCAGACATACATAATTCCGAAAAATGTGTTTTTAGAACCAAGGATCGTCTAATTCCTCAAAAACTGGAAGTCAAATTGTTTGACTATTACAATAGTTTCTCTTTGTATACTATTCGGCAAGAAATCAAACTCGAAAAAATTGTAATAACCATTTTTTCATTTCCATAATATCCATATAAATAACAACCATTTCCATAAAATCCATTAATAACAACCATTTCCATAATATCCATTAATAACCACCATTTCCATAATATCCATTAATAACAACCATTTCCATAATATCCATTATTTCACTTAATTATTTAACTACCATTCCTTTTCGAAAAATGTCAAAACTATGATCTTATCCGTCAAAATGTAGAACAGAACACATTTCTTTCATTTCATCCGATTTCATATTTACAGTGAAACCTCGCATAACGAGCATAATGTATTCCAGAAGCTTACTCGTTATGCAAAAGAATTTTTCCCATAGAAATCAATGTAAAATACGATAATGCGTTCCATGCCGAAACAAAAGTCAAAAAATTTTATGTATAACGTTTATTCAAAGAAAATTATACATAAGATCGTTAAGGAGTCCGATATATTTTAATCTTATCTTTTATGTAGAACCAACCAGCATGGAATGCGGGTAGGAATTTCAGAAATGAAAAGCAGAATGAGAGTTAAACAAGGACTGATGTACCTGTTCAATTACATTACGCCTTTGACTCATATACGTCTCTCAACTCGTTACGTCACTCGCATACGCCACATAATTTGTGACGTAGCATTTCAACAACTGTAAATGTACGGCCGAAAAATAGTTTTCAGAAAACCATGGCCTTAAATGTTACTGGAGTCAAAAGATGAAAATAACCAAAGTCATTCGTTCCATTCAAAACGTTTATTACTAGAAAAAAGAAATCAAAACAAAAGATATGTTTCAATAAACAGTTAAAACAGTTAAAAGTGCACGCACAAGTACTATACACCTAGGTTGATAAGAATTAAAGCAAAATAAAAGCTCCGTGGATATGACAGTAGCAAGCGCAAACTCCAGGAATTCCCCTCTCCTCGTCCCTCGTTTAGCGAGTTTTCCAATTTATTTTGTTCATTATACACTGGTTATGTGAGGTTTCACTGTATTTCGAATAAAACATGGTTTCAAATTTGTTATCAATTCATAGTATAAATAAGGAAAGTATGAAAGGATCAATTCTTCTTTGGCACGAAACAAAGCATTTCCAGGGTGAAATAACCCATTATAATTAGTTTAATGCATTTTTTGAAAGACAATTC
Source organism: Araneus ventricosus (assembly GCA_013235015.1). NCBI lineage: Eukaryota > Metazoa > Arthropoda > Arachnida > Araneae > Araneidae > Araneus > Araneus ventricosus. The sequence goes on along the minus strand of BGPR01001805.1, from coordinate 36,785 downwards.
TAGACTAGAAAGAATTTCCAAGGTAAAAACTAAGAAAGGGGGGAAAATTGTATTTCTTACATTGTAAAACAATCTGGGGAAATGATACGCCTCAACTTATACATATTTATGATATTGAGAGTTCTTCACATTTCTGGGCGGATGAAACTTAATAATAGTTTTTCCTCTTTATTTCTGGAAAATGCTAAATAAAGAAAGGAAAAACCTAATTTATTACGGAGCAGCATTCATACGCTCTCTGCACGTGAGGATATATTTTTAAAAGTTGAGAGAGTTCAAATGAAAAATACTACTTCATTTGTTAAAAAAAATTAAACTGAATTTTTGGTTTTAAACGGAATATATCTTAGTATTATCAACGTAGATTAAGTATTCTGCTCATGTCTGAAATTAAATTTCAGAAATCACAGTATACAGGGTATCCACTAAAGTCCTTCTACTCCACATTAACTTGAGAATGGCGACAACTATTGCCACAAACTTGGTATCTAGGTATAGTAAATTGACCACGCGCTACACAGTGAGATCGGTTACAACAACACCTGGCAGAAAACATCGGTTTTAACGTTCCTATCACGAAAACGGTACAAGATACGAAAAAAAGTCAATTACAAAATTGAAGAACGTCTTCGATTTAGTGCGGAAAGACACCTTGTGCACAATAATTCGAAGAACAGGAAGCTTAAAATACACATTTGTTTGTTCGCATTTTCCGAAATTGTGATGACATAAGACATGGACAATAGGAGAAAATGCTATTTTTCGAGCAAAAAATGGCCCCATTATACTTTTTCATGTGGAAATAATTCAATCAGCAGGTGAATGGACCTGTCCGTCAACATTGCAGGACATTCCGATGACGTATTATTGTTGCTCGTGCTAGCCCACCAACTACTTGCTAAAACGTGTGCAAATTGAAATTCAAACAAGGGCTTAAATCTGTATTGTAGATGACGGAGAGCGCTTTCAACACCGAAAATAAATGTATCTTGTGATAAATAATTGTTTTTCTCTTTTTAACCCGTTTTGAGACGTCACAGTTTTGGAAATAGAGAGCAAACAAATGTGCATTGTAAGCTTTTTGCTCTTCGGATTAATGCACACAAGGTGTCTTTTTTCACTAAATCAATAACGCTCTATAACTTTGAAATTGACTTTTTCTCGTTATCTTGTACCGTTTTCGAGATAGGATTGCTAACTCCGTAGTTTGCCGCCAGGTGGCGCTGTAACCGATTACACCGTGTAGTGTATGGTCACTTTACTATACCTAGACACCAAGTTTGTAGCAATAGTTGTCGCCGTCTTCAAATTAATGTGGGGTAGAAGGTCTTTAGGGGGCACCCTGTATAAAATAAAATTTACAACATTTTTTTTAATTTTTGAAAACACAGTATAAATGTGGTAAAAAGTAATTTTTTTTATTTTAATTGTTTACTACTTTTGTTTTTAATTTCCGATTCCTTTTTATAGATATTATGGAACCTTAAAGCCTTTTTTTTATCAAATTCACTAAGTGTTGCCTTTTGTACAGAATAAGGATTTAATAAAATTAATTTATTAACTGATAAATACGTTCTGAACATTTGAAAATAGTATATTTCCATCCAAAATGAACAACTCTATGCCGTTTTAAAAATTTTATTACTTCAGTGTGTTGGAGAAAGATCAATTCTAAAAATCAATCTTTACTATCATGACACAATGCAAGTTAAATGCAAATGTGTTTAAACGAAAAACATCTTCATGGTTTAGTTTTTTTTTAAAAAATAGTTAGATGTCTTAATATTAGTGTCTTTATGTTACAACATGACATTTGCGAGTACCTAGTCTTCGTCATCATTTATTATATCGCGTATATTCATCTCAAGGTTGAACCATCAAATTCATCAAAATGAAATTCGTTTATGTACTATGTCATCATTTTGTCGATCCTTATCAAATCACTATAACACAACCCTCAGTTACCAAGTTCTATCGCATTTCTTGTATAAAATTTTAAAAGGATAAAAAAAACATGTCCTTACACAGACTTCTGACACCTCAGACTTTAATAAATATTTCCTAATATAATTCTTGAATTTTAAAGAAAATGATTATATTTGCTTGAAAAAAGAAGGTTTAATAGAGTGGAGATAATTCTAAACTTCTACTATTTTTTCTGAGAAAGAGTTAACACGCTACTTAAAAAAATTGTCGAATAAAAATAATATAGACAAAGATGATAATTTTGTGCACTCGTGAATGAAAGTGTGGACATTGAATTAAATTTTCAAACTCAGAAAACTAATTGAGTTAATCTGTCATCAAGTGACAAACTTCAAGGGCATTGTGCCAATATAATTTTGGAATCCATAGTATATCTAGTATTTGGGAAGAGGACGTGATATCACAGAACAGTGTAAAGTCTTGTTTCCACGGCGCGTGGTTTGGCAAATCTCTCGGCAGCCGCACTGAAGTTTGTCATCCGTCGATTCACAAGCCTTTGATGTCCGATCATTTACAGACTACTAATGGGAAATTACGCGTCACCCCACAATCCCCCGAGCAATAACAATTATTTCTGTTCCCCTGACGCGGACCAAATTCGACAAAAGACTGGCTGTCCGAAAGCGGCTTAAGGCAGCATATTGTTGGACTAATGACTTGCTGGCACTGCGACAGTAATCACGCTAGTAACCACGTTAATGAACTTCACTGCTGCGAAAGAAATATTGATCAATTCTAAGCTTTTTTAATCGACTGAGTGAAGCGAGGTCCTGTTTCAGCTCGATTGTTTGTCTGTAAATGAGTTTGTTACGCAATCACCACCAAACGTATTGTTCGATTTTCTATGAATCTAGCATGAACGCTCCGTGAAGTAATGAAAAACATATGTTTAAAGATTTTTTATTCCGTTTCAAGGTGATGCCGTTTGAATGGTTTCAGTGTTTGACTGGTCCATGGGAGCTTGGCGTCATCAACACATTTCAGTAAGTTAGGCTATGGCGTGATATTTAATTGCAATTTTGTTAATGCTGATAAAAGCAGCCGTTTATTTTTAATTTCGTTTATAATGATGAAAACAAACATTTAATTATGATTTCAGAAATACTGATTAAAACCAGCATTGAACTGTAATTTTGTCAATAATGATAAAAGCATACCTGTGTAAATAATTCGCCCACGAAATAAATTGCAAAATATTTAAACAGTGCTACAAAAAGCAGATCCTAGTTTTATTTATTTATTTGCTTCTGACGAGATCCACCGTTCATAGAACTACGAGTTATTAGTTGTTGCTTCAAAATTTTAATTCTAAGATACCGCAACAATTTTTAAAAATATTCTTGTTCACGCTTTTATCTAAATTTCGTATTCCAGCATGGTGTCTGAACAATTGCTTCATTCGTCAATTTTTCCTTTATTTATGATTTCTCAATTATTCACTTAAAAAATATATACTGCTTATAAAGTTTAGATTTTTAAACCCTTCTAATTAAAACATATTATTAAGCATGAAATTTCTGAAATATAAAAAAGGAAAATGAAAGAAAGTTGTAAAAAAAGTGTTTTTCATAATATTAAAATCACTAGCTTGGAAACTTTTAGTTTCGTAAGTAAGATAAAAATCACCGAATATTAAAAAATCTGACTATGTCATTCAGAAATTTTGATCAATCTTTTTATGAAATGAAATACCTTTAAATTTTTCTGCTTGATCGAGCTAAAAGTTGAGGTGAACAGTTGTTTATGACATGACATAAAACGTAGAGCATCATCAAACGATAATGGAAGCAAAAGAAATCTGCAGACGAAAAATAAATTTAGATGGTTGACATAGGAAAAAAATCTTCAAGTAAGATAAAGAAAAAAACCTCTAGAATCGAGATATTTTATCAGCATATTTATTAATAAGAAAAATTTAAACAGAAAAATAAAATATTTTTATGCTATCATAAGAATGGAGAACTGTTTTTCTGAATAAATTTAACTCTGATATGTATGTCTTTTGATGAACTTATAATTTTTTTAATTCACATTATAAACAAAAATTTTCTGTAATTAAAGTCTTAAAAAATCTGGATAATAAGTAACTTTTATTTATTCATTTGCCAATGTTCAGATAATAAAATACTAAACATCCTTGAAGGTAGATCTTTCAAAACAAATTCAGATAACTTTAGAAATTCATAATTAGCTTAATGTAAAAAAAATATTCTTTTAAGTTGCTAAAATGCTTCTTTTATTTTCCGTATTGCTATTAAACAATAAAGTTGTTTTAAAATTATATATTTAAGTAAAACACTTGCGGTTTTTTCATTTACAAACGATTTAGTTACTTCCTTTGAGTTTGTTTTCTTATACCTGTAATTAAAAATAAAATTTCTGCTCTTCTACAAACAAAAAAAAATCGTTCTGAATAAAGATCAATTATGACCGTTCTTTATTAATTGCTATTTTAAAAACTGTGTTTTTCAATAAATGAATGCTTTAGTTTTATTTCATTTTTCTTGAAAACACTCAGAGAAAGATTATTGTTTCAAAGGAACATAACTTTTTATCTCTTTGTATCTTTTATAAACTGAAAATTTAAATAATAAATCAAAATGTGATAAGTAACATCGAATTACAGGACGTAAAAGAAATGGCGAAAGAGAAAATTTCTTCTTTTGAAGGCAATGAAAAATATATGATCTTTTTCAATGGTCTTTTTCATTCAGATCAGTTATACTTTATAATCAATGATCTTGCTTAAAATGTATTTCTTTTTTCATTTATTAACGAACCTACTGAGGTCGTGTTTGAACTCGTCCGTTCGGCAATTCGTTTTCGTTCTATCTGTAAATTTCTTTAATTTGCAGTCTTGGCCCAAAGTGTTGTTAGATTTTCTTCGAATTCGGCCTGAATGTTCATCGAAGTCATTAACAAAGTCATATGTGTAAAGATTGTCATAATTTGATTCCATATCAAGCTGGTGGCCGTTTAAATGGTTCCAATTTTTGGCAAGTCAATGAAGATTTTGGCACCATTAAAATGTTTGAGCCATTTTTGTTATGGACAGACATTTAACCCTCCGATTCCTAAGGCCATTAAAATAGAGGGACCTCAAAATACGGGAACGTCCGAGATCCTCTATCAAAGATAAGGGAATTTCGCTTTCCCCCTCAAAAACCACAATGACAGATGACATTGTCCGAATTGTAAGAAAACTCCCCTCTTCCCCAAACACATCTGGGCGAGCCACTCTAACGAAGAAACACGCCTCGCGGGTGTGAAATCAATCACACTTAACGAAAGGGGGGAATTTCAGAGTGACATTCGGACGTTTCGGACGGTTATCGTCTTTTGCTTGAAGGGACGTATGGGACGGTCCCGTATCGATAGAGTTAATTGTAATTTCGTTAATACAAATCAAACAGACATTTAATTGTAGTTTTGAGAACATTGATAAAAGCATTGACTTATGTAAACGATTCGTATTCGAAAAATAAAATGGGTAAACTTTTGAAGATTAGACGAAGTTCAGATATAGACATTTTATTTTTGTGACGCGAGATCTACTGTGCACAGAGCTACAGTTGTAGTTCCATCAATTCCTTACTCTGAATAACAGAAGAAAAATGCTAAAACTTTTATAGGAACAGCATTTAGGCACAAACATACTTTGTGTCTAAATGCTAAAAGTACTTACAAACTTTTAGAGCAATTTCTACTAATAATAAAGCAGAATATGAGTTTATTTGTATGTTGGCGCTCTTCAGGACAGACCGCTGGACCTTGAGCTACAAAATATGACACAAAAATACTTTGGAGGGTGAGAATGCTCACCTCGGAACCATTTTTTGAGATTTTAAGTAGAATTTTAATTGATTAAAAATAAGCGAAATTTTGGCGTCTTTCTCAAATAACTTCCGAAAATATTACAGTACAAAACTCATTACAAAAAAGGACCGTTTCAATGATATTAATAAAGTTGCTAAACAATTTTTTCTCTAATTTTAATAAATTTTGAAATATATTAAGACATAATTTATAACAATACCTTTCATTGTAGCAAAGAAATTCAAATCGTTTTCATTGTTTGAACAAAATTTAATTTGCGTGTTTCTCTCCTATTGTTGGAAATTGAGGTAATATCTTAATTTTTAAAACCATGTTTCAACTATTTTTATCAGTATGTTTTAATCCAGATAAAATGCTTCTGGATGCAAAATGTACCACGCCATTTTAATTTTGAAATCAAATGCATATTTTGCATAAGGAATAAGAAAAGAAAATTGGCGCAGACAATCTGAAATTGGATGTTACATGACATGGACAGCAACTCGATTCCCTTAATGGCCCCCTTGCAGACAACAAACGGAAAAGATGCAATTCCACTGAAATTAAATGGATTAAAAATCTATCACTATTTTAAATTTCAAATTACTTTGAGTTAAAGGTACCATCAAATTATTCGTAAGAGATTCAATTGAAATTATATTTGTTTCGAACAAGATGGTCTCTTAACACGGCTAGTTTCACAATAATTGAGACATACTCGCTCAATTTGTGTTTGTATTTTCTCGTTGTGCTACATTCCATCGAAGTCATTATTATCATCCCTGTACATATGAGATGATCAGTTAAATAAGTAAACAATACTTTCGAAAACTTAAAATTAAATCTATTGCTGACGGATTTGTAAACGAGTGCAATTATTCGCTGTCACTTCTGAAATACTGAATCAAAATTTCTTGTTACAATATTGAAACAATATGAAATGAATTTTAATTTCAAATATATATGTTACCGGTAAAATTTGAAATCCGGCATTCTATAGAATGCCTAAAACTAGCCGGCAATGTATGAAACGATTTATATTTCACACATATCCTAGGCATTCTATAGAATGCCAAATGACAAACCGGCAAAGTATGAAATAAATTGCCGATTTGGTTATATAAGAAATAAAGTTAAGTGCAATTCAAAATTAAATTATTTGCTTTCTTGATGTAATAAGTAGATTCACAATTTATTTTGTTTTCTTTAATAAGAAAGGCATAAACTTTGATATGGAAACTTTCATTTTGCTTTACGAATTTTGAATAAAAAAATTTTTAATGGTTCTCTTTTATTATTTTTTCTAAATAACATTTGTATTTTTGAGGAATGCAGGACTTTTAAATAATAGCCTTATTATGAACTTTTTTCATACTTTGCCTAAATAGCATTTGTCATTCTATAGAATGCCTAGGTATTATATACAATGCCTAAGAAAAATATATAATAAATCTCATATTTCATACTTTGCCTAAAAACGCCTGGCATTCTATAAAATGCCTAGGTATTCTATAGAATGCCGGCATTTCACACATTACCGGTAACATATATATAGAAAGAAATATAAAAGTTATTATTTCAAGTAATTACAAATTTCACACCAATATTATTCAATATAAAACAATTTTACTCACACAGTTCCTGTCTGCACCTTCCCTTTCGTGCAGTACATTCCGTCGCCGTTATCTTCCCCGTCAATATCATAAGCGCATCTTAAAAAAAAAGAAACAAACTCTATGCAGTGCAACTATTTTCTCTTCTCTGCAGAAACATCTGTTTTTCCGCCCGAAAGCTTTTCCAATTGGAATCCAAAACCACGATCGGGTCTCTTTGTCCATGGTCACAGTGTGCGAAACGACAAAACTATTTCTTTTTAAAAGCTCATAATCTGTTTTTTCCACCAATGGGTTCTCGATAACATCTTTCTGGCGTGCTCCAGTTTCTCTCCAAGAATAAAGAAAGACATGGAGGAGGGAAAATAAAAAAGTAAATAACAAAAACACACACAAAAAAAATAAAAGTATTTTGAGAGGAAACGTATAAAAAGAAATGACGGGGACATTGAAAGTGAAAAAATAATGTCGTCTATATTTCAACTTCATTCTCTTCTGTTTCCTTATCCACCAAAACGACTGGAATTTTCTATAGAAAACGAAGGGTAATGGCATTTTTGCAAACATACACACGAACATATGCGTGATAAAAGCTTTGTAGTTTCAAATTAAGCAATGCAGAAATATAAAGTAAAATTGTAAGTTTCCACTAATTTGCATACATTCCTATCTATTATTTCTGTTATCAACTTCCCAACGGCTCATGGTCCATTTCCCTCTTACCTCAAAAGATTCAACCTCCGACCAAATGACATCTGTGGCTGCTGAGAAGGGGAAATCCACTACACTTCCCGACAACTTGTCCTTTAACAAGCTCCTCCACTTTGCAAAACCATTGGGCGACCTGGTGCAGATTTGGTGGCAAAGAACACTCCGAAAGCACCTGTGTCGTGTCAAAATCAGGAGACTTATTAATTTTTTCATCTAATGAGAAATTTCTTTTCAGGACAATTTAAAAATATCCTTGTATCATATAATATTTCAGTTTTTTAAAATTATAAGCACAATAATCACACTTTTAATTAAGTATTCAATTAATTGTTTTGTAATATCATAAAACCTTTCTCCAAGAATCCTATTAATCAATTAAATTAAACGACTGCAATCTACTGCGAGGGTGCAACTGTGAAGCTGTCCATCTGTATTTTATAACCGCAGTTGACCGGGGTTTTTTTTATTGGTATGTTCCTTTGTTAAATTATATTCTATTGTTATTTCATGCTCTTTTGTAATATTATGTTATAACTCTTGTCTGTATTTTTTATCATGCTTTATTAATAAAGTTTCACGCTTACCTATCTATCCGACAGGGAGCCGTCCTGGCTCCGAGTTCGAAGATATGCGTGGTGAAATGAAATGAAAAATGTTGTCAATGTCCTTTTTTACCCAACTAGGATAAAGCCTACAGCAGTGAATAGGGTTTCAGTGGACAGAATTTTTTACCGCCTTCTGACTTAGCAAGCATAGTATTAACCGCCATCTGACTTAGCAAGCATAGTATTAACCGCCTTCTGACTTAACAAGCATAGTATTAACCGCCTTCTGACAAGATAAAACACATTGCTTGCTTAAATTTAACTTAAAAGAAAAATTCAAACATCATAGACATTGTGGCAAAACGGCTGAGCTTCATTCTCACACAACTTTGCCTTCTATTTCGCAAAGCCTATATAAATCATGTAACTTACCCTTAATTTCGCCAATTTAACCTAACTCAAGAGAAATTTATTATAACCAGCTATTTATTCAAGATATTTCACAAGTAAGTAAAATGATATAATCGTCTACATATTGAAAATAATTTTCAAAGCCAGAAAACCAGTCCCCAGCACCAACCAATAGACAAATTTCGATAATTTTTATTCCAAATGGAAGCTTATGGCGTCTAAGTATGATATGAATGGCGAACCTCCCTCTATTTTAGAGATATATCGCAAAATAAAACTTTGCTTAGTCCCTCATCCTCTACAACCGCCAATTTGCCAATTTATACCGCATAATTGAAAGCATAGCTAGAGACTATAAAAAATTACGGGCAAACAGCCGGTCGCCAAAGGCAGCTAGTAGAAATTATTTCTGTTAGGCACGCTTAATCATGTCAGGGAAAGGAATTCTTGAAGAAGTGAATGCTAGACATTGCTCAAGTATTTATTTTCAGCAACTCACTAAAAGAAGGAAAGGTTTAATCTGCAAAGGATGGGAAGGTTCAATGATCGAAAATTCCTTTAGAGGGATGGACGCTCTAAAGGAGTTTAACGTTTGGAAGTACCAGAAACGTATTTAAACAAACCCTAATTCGTTATTCCTGTTCAAGCGGATTTTAAGAATCATTTAAAATAAATAAATTATTCAAAAAATTTCATTTTTTTCTGAGAAAAGATACAATTTGCATTTGTTTGGATCTTTCAGCTTTTTCAGGGTAGCCCGTTATAAATTTTAATAATAAAAATAATTCCCTAGCGGTTTTATTGGTAGTTACTGAGGAATGGGCAATAAAATAATTTATATTTTTCTAAATAATCTGTTGAACTAAAAAAAATCATTTACTGATTGTCGCAAATGTATAAGCAGCTTCTTTCTCAGAGTCCGAATCAGCGCCTGAAAGGTACAGATGTATTCTTGAATGCCCAACCCCGTTTCAGGCCGAAGTTCAATTTTCTCTCCACATCGGGAATTGATGATCAATTTCATCACGATTCTGATTGTTTTTGATTGTATGATTTTTTTTCTTTCTTTCCTACATTTTTTCTTAATAAAAGGTCCAGACATACAGGGAAGGCGAAAAAAACATATAACATTGAAGTTGAAAGGTCGAGCAACCCAGCCAGTCAGAGCGGTTCGAGTAGCCGTGACGAGGTTATTATTACAAGTTAGTCTGTGGGTACGAGGTTATGTCTGTGGGCCAAACTTCCTGTTGAAAGGGGCACCAGCTATACAGGAGTGTCAAATTAGAGAAGTTTTACTATATATTTCAGTATACAAAGTGTCATTTAGAAACTAAGTACATTTTTTGGTTAATGAAAAAGAAAGTAAGCATTGATGAATGAAAACATATGTAGAAACCGATACAAGATTCATTAGGCTGTTTCAACCCTTTCGCGGTCACTGGTTTCGCAGTAAAACCACACATTGAGGATTTTTTCACTGCGCATGGACGAAACGTAGCGTAAGTTTTCTTTCATAACTTAAGAGTCAGATATATAGGCCAACTTATATAAAAATTCCAGCTCAATACCGTTAGCATTCACAAAGATATCGGCATCGCAAGAGCTAAATTGCATTTGATCGCTAAGAGAAACAAAATGATGAGGGTTCTTGCACAAATTGATATTTTTAAAATTTGAATCTTCGAAAGTAATATTGAATTGTATGAAGGTAGAATATCCTGAATATACACGTATACTTATAAATGAAATACATAATTTTAATTGCAATTCGTTGATAACTTATTCAGAGGAAAAATAGCCCGTTACAGTTCATTGGTTTCACAGTGAAACCACAAATTTCTTGAAAATAAAAAATACTAAATTTTTATTTCCTTTACATATTTATGATCAGCTCTAATACCCATTTTTGAAATAAATTTAGTAATTTTTAAAACGAAACGCGTAGTGAACTTGAAAGAATTAAAGCATAATTATAAGCGGAAATGAAGCATTTATCAGAGCGTAAGATAACCTTCTGTAATTCCTTTGGTTAAAAAGTATACTGTCTGGGATATGGAACAATGTATGACAAGAGGTGTTTTTTCGCCTGAAAGAATTTGAAATGGAATACTTGGATTCGAATCTATAAGATGTTTATGTGAAAGTTTTGAAAGAATTCCAAATGTTTCATCTGTTATTAAAAATGTCATTGTTCCATTCCAAAATACGAATATGTACGAGTACGTATGAAAAAAGGAAGTCTCTCAAGTGTCATAGGAATTAATGAACATGGTAATAAAATTTCATAATCGGATTCGAAACTTTTGTGGAAGTACAGAGAGACATTTCATCTGGTATAGAAACAGCATATAAAGAAACGATAAGGCAATTTTTTTAAAATTACAGGCAGTTGTGAAGAGAAACAGCCTTGAAAATCAGTGAAGAGGATATAAATTCCTATGGAGGTAGAAGTTGTTGGTAGCAACAATTTAGTTAGGCATTTTCATGAGTGAATAATATGCGAAGTATTAAATAGAAGGAACTGGCTCAGTGGCAGATTAAGAGTATTATAACCTAATACTCTTAATCTGCCACTGGGCCAGTTCCTTTTAAGTTTAGTTTGCGGGTAAACAGCCCTAGGCATTTCAAGTCCACATATGAATGAGATGTTGCTTGCAACTTACCATTCTTTCTTATAAAGCTATTGAAATATACCAGCATTAAAAAAGCAAAGCCTCGAAAACTCATTCAAATGTGCGTGCAAATACAATTACGTTTTCTCCGAACTTGCTCTTTAATTAACTTTATCAAAGTGATTATCGTCACTTAACAAGCAACACCACCTATCTCAATTTTTTGAAATTTCAATGAGGAAGATTGAAATTAATTTTTCGCCACCAATAACGAATATTTTTAAATATTTTTTCACGTATGGTGGTCTCGTGTTCATAGTAGATCTTTAAAAAATTCAGAAATCTTCGATACTGGATGCGACAAATTAAGTATTTTCTTCCTATTTGTAATTTCCAAAAATGAGATAGGCGGTGTTGCTTCTTAAGCGACAGTATAAAGAAATATTTGGCAATGTCAAGAGGTCAACTTCACCTTCCAGCAGGCTCGCATATGCAGAAGATACTTAGATTCTGCATAGCATTGCATACTTATATCGACTTAATTTATAAAACACACAGAAGAAAATACACAGTACTGAACCGATATTCAAACCTAAGACTTCCATGCCTGATGCCTTTACGGCAACGGAACCGGTTGAGTGTCTATTTCAGTGGTCACGAGGGTAATGCCACTCGCCAAAAAAGATTGTAACACGTGACCGGTCAGTCAAGACGGTTGAAATCGTGGATTGTATTCAACCGGCTTGAAACTGCACACGATGGTGACGGAAAATCGTCATTTGTGAAAATTCAAACCAAGCGGATGTGACTTTGACGGTGATGTAGTTCGCCTTCTACGATCCCGAAATCCTGTCTGTCCGGTTATCTCAATGCGTCACATGCTACAAACTTTTCCGGCGAGTGGCATTGTCCCACGGAATCAGACAGCGATAAGCTGTCCGTGTGATATATGCTTTAGGTTTCGAGTTTGGAGGCGCACAGTGATGTTTTATGTGAAGAGAGATTGGAAAAGTCGCCCA
>BGPR01001805.1:0-21450 GCA_013235015.1 Araneus ventricosus | reverse complement strand
GTTTCATGAATTACCTAGTTATTTTAAATCTGCTTTTTCATAGAATATCTAGATGTTTCATGAATTACCTGGTTGAATACCTAGTTATTTTATGAAATAACTCAATTATAAACTTTAACAGTAACATAATGATTACAAACAATTCGGTTATTGGGTGTACGTTAATGCAGTCCACCAAGCAGGATAATAATAAAAAAATGACTTTATTCTACGAATATTCCAGAGAAACAGAAAGCAGTACAAGTAACAAAACTAAACGGAACTTTTATATGTTAACTAGAAAATCACCCGTCACAGTATGACGGGTGCAAAGTGCCTTTTCTTTCGAGACATTTACGGTCAAATTTGACGTGCTTAAATAAATAATAATAATAATTCAAATCATAATACATAATAATTCAATAACCATGAACCATGAAATTCTCAGCTTGTCAAACGTAAGTCAAAAGTTAAAATTTCAAAGGAATTCTTTTTCGAAATTCTAGTCAAAACAAAGCGCTTCTCTGCTTGTCAAACATTGCCAAAAAATATTACCAAATTATATCTTCACGATTGCAATAAAAAATCAGATGCATCGTAGTGTCCAAACTAGATCACGCGCATGCTATACCACTGACGTAATTTACTACTTTCTATTGAGAAACGGAAATTAATTTGAAATATATGATTAATATAATTTAAAATTTCTCTGGAACTATTGATCATAGCCAGATAGATTTTATATCAATCCATAGCAAATTTTAATTTACTATTTTAGAGCTATTAAGTTTGAAATTACAACGACAATTACTTTTTAAAATTTAAAATTACTGAAATTTAGGTGCTCTAACAATGAAATAATGCTGTTTAACGCCTCGCAGTACTATGGGGAGAATTTTATTGTTGGTGACGCGTTACTGGATCAGCAAGAGACAGATCTGGGCTATTATATTAATAATAGTAAGGATCACCAACAAATTTCACTCAAAGCACTTTCAATAGCGCTGAATGTCTCATCATTTTACCAGCTTTCAGTGCTCACCAAACTCCAACTGATTCACTCTTGGTTTGAGAGCTTGCTTTTTATATCTTTTCCAATAAAAAGTGACGTCACAAAGTAATCTCTCAAAGGTTTAAGATATTTACGCTCCTGGTAGAGATAGGACGACAATTCCTGAATTTTTTAGAAGTTTCGTTTTGTCGCCGTGTCGCGAAAATGGGCGCCAAGGTCAAAGTTTATTGGCTTGGCTCCCAGTAAAACATCTCTAAAACTGTCCTTTTTGTCCTAAGATTAAAATGTCAGGGAAATAACTTTACAACTTCGTAACAATGCATGCATATACCTTCATATATAACGCAGTTCGCACATTAATATTTTAGAGGGCAAATTATTTCCAGTAATGGAATATTAAAAATTTTACGGATTGATATTGTTTCAAAAAAAGTAATTCATTTTGCTTATAAGAAAAACATTAATTATATTTGTTGGGTTCACACAAAAGACAGCACTGGTAAAACACGCATCGCCGTATTCATATTTTTGTTAAAAGAATTGTGAACCTGGCGTTTTCCATTCAAGTTAAGTTCCGATGTAAAACTTCATGGATAATGTGATTTTCAAATAAATGTATTTTCTGTTCTGTAAAAGAGTAGTTATTTTTTATTGAAACTACTTTCTGTTGAGTCAGGGACTCAAAACTATGTTTGCTTAACTCTTGTGAATTTGCATCATGAACAGTTTCACTATTTTAAAAAACAGTTGAAACATTAATTAAATTTAGCAGAGATTTCGGTGAAATCTTGGTTTGCTCTAACATTATTTGGTAACATTTGCTGCAAGAATTAATTGTTGTCAGAAAAAAATCCTGGAATACACCTGAGCCAATTCCGATTCCATTCTTTAAAATAAAAGCTTTTCAATTGTTAATAATAAATCACTCTTAATCCTATTCTTCCCCTTTGATTTTTTAACGTAGACTGCCGTCTCTCAATAGTGGTTTAATGGTGTGACCGGAAAAAATTATGATGCTTTTCGCGCTAAACTTAAACACGTATAGCTCCACAACCAAATAACATAGAGAGTTGGGTTTAGTTTCATTTAACAGAAACATGTGTGCATTGAAGATTGCAAAAGGAATTTTAGAATTTGGAATTACAGTTTAATCACATTCGAGCTACAAAGTTGGGGAGAATCACGAAAAATTTGATGACGTCGCAGCGATCGATGCGCGCGCACGCAGACTAAGGCAATTTATTCATCGATAGCGCGAAATATTACTGAAGAATTGTTGAAATACGTCGAATTTCGTGCTAAAAGTAAACGCTTATAGCACCACAACGAAATAACATAGATAGTTGGTTTCAGTTTTATTTAACAGAAAAAGGTAGACATTGAAGACTGCAAAAATAATTTTAGAATTTGTAATTCTGGTTTAGTCATAGTCGAGTTGCAAATTTGGTGAAAATCACGAAGAATTTTACATAGATAGAATCACATAGTCACACTAAACTAATAGTCACTATAGACTATCGAGTTAATAGTCACTATAGACTATAGAGTTAATAGTCACTATAGGCTATAGACTTAATAGTCACTATAAACTATAGAGTTAATAGTCACATAGAGCAACTTTAGTCACAGAAAGTCACAGTTGAGTAAGGTAAGTAAGTCTACGCGCCTCAATCCCAGCGGCCACTTCACTGAGACAACAGCCTCCTGTCGATTTCTTTAAAGAAGTTTTCATTTACTTGAAGTTGTACAGAGTAATTTATTCAAAGGCGGATCGAACAAAACTCGATTACAAATCAACCTCTTTCACTCAAGAATTCTGGTATTAAAATTCATTTAACCTTCCCTTTGAGATTTTGGATGCTTTGTTAACCTTCATCATTGGATGGATTGAAATTTCGAATATCTTAGGATGTCAAAGTACAAAACATTACCATTTTGTGGTTTTATTTCTATTTTGCCATTTAAGGCATGAATAAATTAATATTTGTTTTGTATGATTAATAAGGTGACTAATTTTTAACTTCCAACAAAAGAAGGACACAAATAAATCGAAGCTAAAGAATATCATAAATAAAATAAACATTTAATTTATTGCATCAATAATACAGAAAACATTATAATATGATAAATGCATAATGCGATATTTTAATATGTACATTTACTCTTGCAACAGTGAACACCCTTCAACACATAGCTTTTAATATCACAACTAGTAATGGAGCAAATATAATAGTAATGTAATAGTAAAAAATTATAACTAGTAATGGAATATATATAACAGGAATGTAATATTAAAAAAATATAACTAGTAATGGAATATATATAACAGGAATGTAATAGTAAATAGGAGTAATAGATAAAAAGAAATACACACTAAGTAATGAATATACATAACAGGAATATAAGGTAAAAATTGATATTTTGTAATGGGATATATATAACAGGAATGCAATAGTAAAAAATGTACTAGTAGATAGATATATAACCAGGAATGTAAATAAATAAAATATAATTAGTAATGGATATATATAACAGGTTATAACTACTAATGATGTACATAATAAAAGTAATGTAAAATGAAATACATTATGAGTAGTAATGAGGCAAATTGGGTAGTAAAGTAATAGTAAATAAATTTATAACTAATAATGGTAAAAATAACTTTGCTGCGAGAATTAAATTTAGTTATATATAATTGTCCTGTTTTGTGAAGCAGCACTAGCACTATTTTGAGATGGATATTGCAAATTTGATCCTTGATAAGGTGACAAGAACGACACCTGATCCGGCATCCCCTCTCGAAACATCCTCACCACAAGAACGGGAAGATTCTCACCGTCAGATTTAACATGAACCAGACCGAAACAAACGACGGATCTTCAGTGTAATTCGAACCTGGAACCTCTGGCCTCAGCGATCTCCTACGAGCATTAAAACAGTTGGTTAACATAAAATTCATAATACAATAAACAATATATAACAAAAAATAATAAAATTGACAAAAAGAAAGTCCAGCTCTTTATGTCCCACAATAACCTTTAGCTCTTTAATTCCGAAGGAACATTTTCCTCCCAGATCCTTTAAAACTGGGGGTTTTGGAAAGGATGCTATATTGAAGTGGACTCTTCCATTCAGTGTGGTCCTTACCCACCATCACACTCCCCGCTATTCAAGGAAATAAAGTTGTCAGTGTCCTACTTTGATTGATTTCCTCTCAGGGTCGAACCCAGGTGGTCCTGACTGAAACTGGCTGTGAAAAAGACCCCAAGAAGGGAAATTTGACACCCTACCACTCTTATCAATGAAGCTATCTATCTACCCGACCACCTCTCAAAAGAAGTAAAGCGCCTCAAACCGGCCCTCTTAGGCGTTAAGGCGAAACCTGTAGACCACCCGGAAACGCCTGGCTAGGTATGAGAGGGTTAATGCACACTTGATTTTGGTAATATTTTAGTTTAATTATACTAACGTCCCGTTTTGAAGCAACACGTTTACTATTCTGTGACGCACCTGGTAATTTTAAACCGCGATCAGATGAAGAGGACGCCACCTACCTGATAAATTACGTAATACCTTTAAAATAATAACTTTTTTGATATTAGTAATTTAATTAATCTTAATATCGATTTGTAATAGAATCAGAAATTAAAAATAATCACTCTTCAAAAATTAAACACATAATCTGCAGGTAGAAGGTAAACAGCCAATTTACACCCTATTATTACACCAAAAAGAAAAATCCTCGGTATTTGATCCGTCCCCACCCTCCACTCCGCTACGACTTTACAAGCTCGACATCATCCTACTAAGTGCCCATAAAAGCCCCAGATAAACCAGCGCTTCTCAAGGCCATAACGACGATCACCTGGCCAGCCCCTATCGAAGAAAGGATCCATAAGAGAGTAGAAAATCTGCTTTGGTTTCAGAACAGAAAGGCAGTAATGAGGTGGTTATGCATTTTCCCATCCCCATCCCCATCCCTGCCCTATTAGGATTAATTTTCATCTTTTGGGGTACAGGTAGTTATAATTATCGTCAATGAAAACCTGGAGACGACCACATATCGTTAAATGTTTATGGCCGCTTCCTTTTTCAGTCAAGTGAATAATAGTGCGGCTCTAAGAAGTGGCAGTTGGGAGTAGGAATAAGGGAGGTTTAATAATCCGAAAATTAAAATAGATGATTGGGGAAAGAGGTTGAGGATTAGTTTGATCATTTATTCTATATATTTAAAGGTATTTCTTAGTTAAACTTAACAACATATAATATTTTCCGTAAATAATCCGCATGCGTAGCAGAGAGCACAAATGAAAGGAATGAAGAATTTGAAACAGACCATATTATTTTCCCTCTCAGTGTCTCTTTCTTTATTCGATTTTATATTTTTCTTTCAAAACGAATGAATATTATTATGTAAATGTTTTTTCTTTTCCTGTATATCTTACACCTTGCTTGCATCTTATTCATTCAGAAAGAGAGACAATAGTACGCCTATAAAGTCATCATCGACGATCCATATGTGATAAAAGCAGATTACGAGCTTTTAAAAAGAAATAGTTATGTCGCTTGTATACTATAACCGTAGATAAACGAGCCTATTTTATGTTTCGATTCCGATGAGAAGTTCCTTCGGGAGAATAAACAGATAATTAGCTAAAAAATATTTAAAAAATGACTCACGCTGTTATTGAAGCCTTAAAACTTATTGCAGTTTTATTACTGTATATCTGATGCAAACACGGCTGTTTATAATGATCCCGGAATGATGCGAAACAAAGAACTACTAAAACAAATAAACAAATTTTTATGATCGAATGTTACGATCAAATTTCGTGAAAGTTTACAACATTTATCATAAATCTTACTTCCATAAAGTTTTCAACATTCTTCATATCTTTCTGACTTCTGCGTTTATTTAACTGTCATACGCATACATTATAATATTTCGGGGTGCCTTTCAAGGGTACAAGCAATTTATTTTTTTTATCTTTTTTGTAAAAAGAATGTTAATGACTGTATAAACCATTAGGAAAAATATGTAATTGCAGCTGCCATCTATTGTCTTTATTAGTTTATAAAAACACATTGTATCTAATAAATCTTCAAAAGACTACCATCTGGGCAAGAAAAAATCTCATAAAAAGGTGGTTCCGACGAGAAACCACTGCCCTTGAAAGGGTTAACAGACAGTTGCGTCTACAAATATATATACGAGAGAAAAAATAAGGATCATTCATCGAGTGACTCATCGAGGACCCTTAAAATTGGAATCTTGGGGTCAGTCGGAGATTTACTTCAATTTGATTGATTTAATTTTGTATTTTGATATGAAGTGTACTGAAAATAAATTATAATCTTTAAAATTGGAGCAATTCGTGAAAAAAATCCTACTACTCCAAATTATAATTATATTAACCTGATTCTTTTACTAAATGACTTCGTGGTATTTCAGCGTCGAACTTCAATTACTTTTTTAAAACATGATAATGTTTTCAGGTGGCACACTTTCTGCAAATCACGAACTATAATCGGGCGTGTTAAGCACAAAATGCAACGTTCTACAGCGCAGATTGTTGGATTAAGATCTACAAAATTTAGCACGTAATTACATCTTAGATAGTAGGTACCTATTATGAAAGAGTTTTTAAATTTTGAATTATATTTTAAAACTAGAACGGCAGCGTTTTTCGTATACCTAGAAAGTCTAGAAGCAGTCATTTTCACAAATCCATTTTAATGACCAAATGCAACACTAATTTCAATATTTATTTGCTAAGAGAAGTTTTTAAATGTATTCAATTATTAAATTATACATTTTCTTCACATAAATTTCCGGTTCATCTCCTTTCTATGCTTTATAATATTTGTTAATATTCAAGAAAATAAAATATATATCTAATCAATTGCTAATAAAATGCAATAAGTGCAAAATATTAAACACTATGCGAAGGCAATTATCACTTTCGCTGTCAACTTCTACATGAGGGCATTGTCCGTGACTCCATCAAAGAATTATCTTGTAATTTGATTTATCAGATTGCCTTCTGGAGCTTGGAACTGCAATTTGCTTTGACGGCGAACATTTTATCTGGAATACAGATCATCTTCAAACTCGACAGGCACCAAAATAGGCCTAGCCTTGCTTGACTTCCTGTACAATGAAGAAGCACGTCTGAAAGTACAAATACGCGTTATTATATATAAATTTCTGTTGCAATTGATAGTGGTACGGATAAATATAGAAAAGTGTGTTCAATCCTTTGAATCATTCGACAAGGCAATGAATTGAAAAATTTCGTCGAAAGGTTGGGTTCAATCTCCAAAATCATGTTTCAGATTTCTGACAAAGAACGAAAAGAACCTTCCAATACCAAGAACTTTAGCTACGTTTCATACATACCTCTGATATAGTAATAATTGCGAAATTACTTTATTTGGTCTCATTTTCCAGGACATACGCTATCTCTTCTTAAATTCTAACGATCTATTGTCTTCTTTAGCGGAAAAAACCCCTCCAAAGGACGTGGAGAATTTTTGATAAAAAGACTTTTAAAAATAATAAAGAAAAATACTTTAAGACATAAAAGCAAGCCCAAATAAAATAATTTGAATAATCCAATAAGGTAATGAAATAAGAATTACCTTGTCCCAATATGAACCATATAGGTTTTTAGGAATAACCGGTCCGCCATGACAGATAGCCAGGCACTGTGGCCCCAGCATAGTAGCCACATCACTATCGTTACCACGTTTTACCGAGATAAGACATGCCATCGGAGATGGGTCCTAAGAGCCACACCACTATTACTATACCCACCAGGGAAGCGAGAACCAGCTTACTTATACGGTGGCTTCTCATCCGTGAACGCGCGTTGCCCTCCGTGGTAGATCCAATAAGGTAAGCCGATACAATAGGGTTAAATATGTAATACTTCGTCATAAAAGTAACTACGCAATGATGGAAGAAGCAACATTTTGCTTCAATACTTTAACAATAGCAAATATGTATTATTACACCACAATTCAAAATTCCAACCCTATTGGATATCTCTCACTTCCTAGAAAGAAGATGAATCATTTTATTATTTCTTCTTAAATAAATATTCAATGAAATTTTGCAGGTTTTCCACGAGAAATACGGAACATATTATTTCAAAAATTCTTTTTAGTACCACTTTAAAATTTAAAAAAAATCAAGTTTTGTATGATGATACAAAACTTATTTGCGTACAATTTTTTTTATCAAAATTTAATAAATTTTAAAGCGTAACATTAAACTCAATTTGTAACACATCTTTACATTCCTGTAGTAAAATCCAAACCAAGAAATAGCATTTTACGCAAAACGGCGAATCACCTTATATCTTATAATGAAGTGAGATTTCAACTGTCTCAAAAATAACTTGTATTCCTTTCATAGGCATCTTGTTTCGTAAAGTTTGCTTAAGAGCGTCATTATATAAATACCAAAAAATGGAAACGGAAAAGAAAATAATTTCCTTTCTCCAGACCCACCTGAGCCAATTCCATTTCACTGTATTCTTTAAATTCGAATCTACAAAGATTAATAGCAAATCAGGCTGAATCCTTCTCTTGTGTTTATTTATTTCCTTTTTGGAATTTCCTATTTACTTGCCTGTCCTGCAATAATCATTCACTAAGGGGTCTTATCTTTCTAGGAGTTCGTTCAAACACTGCGACAATTTTAATCAATTTCCGTGAAAACATTTGCAGCCAAAAGAACGAAAATGTAAAGAAATTAATAGGATTTAAAAGGAGCTATTCGCAAAGTAACGAATACTTTTATACAGACAACTTACAAAATTTTTAGCAGTTGCCAGAAAATGGCAGCCATTTTTATACAGTCAAGCTTCCAAAATTGTGGACAGCGACCATGAAATCACGGGTACTTTTATACGGTGAGCTTCCAAAATTACGGGCACTGACCAGAAAGTAACGGGAACTTTTATACGGTCAACTTCCAAATTTATGGTCAGTGGCCAGGAAATTACGGTCATAGGTTTACGGCCACATTCATAAAATCACGGCCAGAATGTTTTACGGGCAAAATGTATTTTAACGGGCAATGGACGGACCCTGGGCTGCCGGTCAGCATATTTACAAACCCTACCCTGATAGAACTGAGGCAGGAAATCGGACAATATGATTGGCTCGCTTCGCCGAGAGCCGATGACGTCGTTCTTTGCTCTTGTACTTTTCATTAGTATAATTTCTTACAGCGTGGGATGTTTTATTTTTTATGATATTTTAAAAAATAATTTCATTTTTAAAAATATTGCAACCCACGGAAGAATGTTTTCTGTGCTCAACTGTGGGAAAACGGAGAAGAAAAGTAGGACGACTCTTGTTTTGTTATGATTGCCGTACGCTACGTGAGAGAGCTGAAAACGACGTCACTACTCGTAGCCAATGATATTGACTGATTTCCTGCTTCAGTTCTATCAGGGTAGGGTTTGTAAATATGCTGCCGGTCACTGCCCGTAATTTTGAGAAGAAATTTTTTACAGTGCAGGGTAGCAGCAGTCAAGTTCTATAGAGTAATTTGTTCGAAGAATGGTAGAGCAAAACTCGAACGGAATATGCTGCTTCCAGTCTAGAATTATGGAACTTAAACTGATTTAACCTTTTCGTTTAAGAACTAGATATCTTTGTTAGCCTAAACTGTTAGAAGGACTGTGATTTCTGATATCTTAATGAATAGCAGTGCATAAAAATATATTCGATGGTTTGATTTCTATTTTGCCACTGCAAACCTGAATAAATTAGGAAAGTATCTGTATGCTTTTTTAAAAATATGTTTGTTTGTTTCCTAAAATTATTGGCACTACAAATATTTTTATTTATAATATTGCACATCCTTAACGGTAATTATAAGCCTAACTAACAAACGCAGGTACATGGGGATTTTTAAAATACGCTGCATATTCCTTTAATTGCTTGAGGAAATTCTAATGAAATATTTTAAGAGCATGGATTTCTAAACTTTAGATAATGAGCAGAGGAAATGATTTTAAGCATTAAGATACGTAATGAAAAAGATTTTTTACTTATTTAGTTAATTCTTTAAACTTAATCGTGTTTCAAGTGCATATAAATTAAGAATTAGAATTTTTAAGAATAAATTGAGTATTTTTGTTCTGCTTGCTTATCTATCCTTGTGTATATGAAAATAACTTTAAAATGCTACCTATGTCGACATATATCATGCTATCTCTATTTAAAAAATGGAAATATGAATAAATTTGGACCAAATTCTCGCGTTCATAGCGGTACTTTTACTGAAAACGTACTCCATCAGCACTTTGCAATAAAACTGCACAAATTTGATATTGATTTACTAAGTGATTTCAACATTGTATTAATCATTCATGAATATTAAATGAATATATTCAAATACAGTTTTATTCATCGCTTAAATTTCCAAAGAATTTCTTATATTTTGTGTGATATTATTTAATTACAACAGAATATACATGCCCTAGCAATTTCAATTAATTTTTTGTTTTAAAACTAATTTTAGTATATATTTATCAGTTTAATTAATAGGTTGTTTAATTAAGTTAAATACGGGGTGTAGTATTGCTTTAACATGACAGGAATGAGCGACTTAAGAAAGTAATTTAATTAAAACTTTTCATATTAATTATTATTTCTGACTCATATGTTTTATAAAGCATGCCAAATATATTTTAATTTTTTCGCTCCAGAGATTAGATGTGGTATGCAAAATTAAACTCTTTTTGATATTCTTTGTGATAAGATGCTTATTCATTAAAAGTTGTGCGGATTGAGAAAATATTTTTATGCTATTTTCAGAGATTGATTAAAGTTATAAAGTTATGTTATAAGATTAGAAACTAGTTTGTTATCTATTATTTTACCTTCCTTTAATTAAAATTCTCCGAGTATATCTTAAATTTCTGAGTAATAAAAAGACTAATTATAAATTTAGTGATTCAAATGCAAGATGCACTTGGGAAGATTGACATACATACAAGCTTCACTATATGCTCATGCTATTGCTTCAGTCTATAGATTCTTTATTTGATATTATCGTTCATATTACAGGCAACTCGAAATCTCGCATATCTTTTTAAAATAGGAAATTCCGGGAAGAAACATGATCTATTTTTTCCTGTTTTTAAGTCTTGCCCATTTAATCAAATCCAAATCTTATTTAAACTATCAATCAAGAAAACTATCAATCATATATGCAGCAAAACATTGATACAGGGAAGTAAAAGTAACTGCATATTAATCGGATACACCAAATACTAGTTACTTAAGGAGGAGGATGAAATTTTACAATTTAATGGAACATTTCTTACACCAACCCAGTAAAAAATTCAATTGGTACAACCCAGATAGCACGTAAGTTTGCAGCAAGTTTGATTTTGACTTGTCATGGCAAAATTTGACGCGTCAAACTTGAATCGAACTTGTAGCAAGTTCGATGTGACAAATAGCGCCACCTCCTTTGCAAATCAAACTTGCTGCAATTTTGCAAAACAAGCTTCCTGCAAAGATAGCACAATAAAGAGATAATTTTCTTTGTCTCTGTTTTAAAAAACATCCGATTTTTAATAGCATCTCCTAGACCGTAATTCTTTTTTATTAATTTAATAAATCAATGATAATTTGTGAAAAAAATAACTTTTTTATAAAAAAAAATTTTGAAACATATTTCATCTTTTTACTAAATATATCACTCTCACTTTAAAGAAAACTATATCGCTTTTTTCTTAATGTTGAAGTTTTAAAGTTTTTAAACAAAATTAAATCTAAAAAACAGTCAGTGTTTGTTGAACAATAATAACTAGACATTTTGTCCCATTTTAAAGTAATTACTTTTGAACTCTAATTTCATAATTTATTCTACTAGCAAAACGTAGTTATTAGCGAAAATCGCTCTGTCTTTGACTTCAGATCATATTCTCAACTTAAAAAATTAATGAAATCCAGAAAATAGTTAAAAATACATCGTATACGAATTGAATCGAACGATGTATTAGCAATGCATTAGTTCAACTGGCTCAATGGTTAGCATCTCCGCTTCGGAACCGGGAGGTCGCGAGTTCTATCCCGGGTTGTGTTTCGTACTGTGTTTTTACTATAATTTGCAATAAGTTTGCACGGCAATCTTGCTGCAAGTCCGTTTCATGGTGACTTCGAAGCTTTCGTTAACTTGCTGCAAACTTGCACTTTTGTCATGACAAATTTGTGGCAAGCTTGCTGCAAACTAAAATTGCTATCTGGGAATATTTGCACAACCCATAAAGAAAATCCTAATTTATTCATCAATAGATGTGAAACGTTGAAGAATTTCTAAGTCACTTGTTGTCTTATTCTGTAAAGAAATATACTTCTTCTAACATAATAAGTTTTCTTCTTTCAGAATAATTTTTCTGTAAATCAAAATTACTACAAAAAATAATAAAGCAATATAGATAATACGATATTTAATGATTATATTTTGTAAGGAGTTACTTTTAATCTAAGATGTATGCGCTATTTGAAGACAATTATTCCCAAAATTCTAACTCATTTAATTTAACTTTCAAGCGAGTATAATTTTCACTACATATGAGAAAAGATAAAAGATTTTGTACTTATTCAACGAATTTGAATAATTAAGAATCTAATTCTGAATCATTTCAAGGCAAATCATACTTGATTTCTCTTGAAATTAAAATTTCTAATGGTGCGAAAAATTTAAAGATTGAAGGAAAGATCTTGAAAGATTAGAAATTTAATTTTATAAGAAAACATCTGAATGACAGATCGAATGCACTTGACTTTGCATTTAATATCTGTCATGTGTACATGGAGACTGTGCAACATACTAACAATTGCATTTTAAAAGCAACAATTCAGCACGAAGTTAACAAAACAAAAAAACATTATACTAATTTAGTGTCATGTTAGATTTGATTTTCAGTTTTGCTGTTGCAGCAGTCAGAGGTTTTCGAAATTTCGTAGTTAATATAGTAAATACATAATGAGGCAAATGATTTCGCAACGAAAATTATTGCTATCAAATACGTCATAAAAGTATAATCTAGTGAATGAATACATAAATTGCGAAAAGGATATTTATGTTATCAACGGTAAGTATAAATTTTGGAGTGCCCTTAGTTTAGGTCGAATTTGATAATCATACTCTGTAAGTTCATTTTATCACTTTATATCCCTGAATTAAACTTTTATTTTCACCAATTCTTTATCTTCTGTTTGTTATTCGTGAATAAGGAGCACTCACAAATTTAGACTGTGTAATTTAATTAATATAAAGAACAAACTTTCGTATGATTATGGTGCAGTCATCTCTTGGAAAGTCATGGTCCAGTCATCTCTTCGACAGTCATGATGCAGTCATCTCTTGTACAGTCATAGTGCAGTCATCTCTTGGACATTCCTGATGCAGTCATCTCTTGGACAGTCATGGTGCACTTTGAAATAAAAGATTTTACCTTTACAATATCAGGAACAAAATTTTAAGAAAAATAAATTTAAAAATGTCTGGCTGCCGTTATAAAGACTGAGTAATGTGGAAAACATAAATGAAATCGCACTTTTCATGCGATTTATTTAAATTTAGATGAAAGTTTCTTTTTTTATTGTCCGTAAAATCATATAATGCACCTGAAGCGTGATTTTGATAACATAAGTAATTTAATCATTAAAATTGCTCTAATAATAAAACCACCATACAAAAATAATGACAATTCAAAATAAAGACACAATCTGTAAATAAAAGGTAAAGACCAAATTCGCGCCATATAATTACAACAAAAAAGAAACGTTCAGTATTTGATCCATCCTCACCTTCCATTCCCCTAGGTGTTTACAAGCTTCACATCACCCTACTAATTGCCCATAAAAGCACCAGGTAACCCAGTGCTTCTTAAGGCCATCACGACGATCCCCTGGTAAACCCCTATCGACGAAATGGATCCATAAGAGAGGAAAGAGGAGGAAATCTGGTTTGGCTTAAGAACAGCAAGGACGTAATGATGTGGTTACGCATTTTCCCATCATCATTCCAACCCTGTTAGGATTAATTGTCAGCTTTTGGGATGCAGGTAGTTGTTATGATTATCGTCAAAGAAAAACTGGAGACGACCACACGTCGTTAAATGTTTATGACCGCTTCCTTTTTCGGTCAAGTGAATACGAGTGTGGCCCTAACAAGTGGCAGTTGGGAGTAGGAATAAGGGAGGTTTAATAATCCGAAAATTAAAATAGATGATTCAGGAAAGAGTTTGAGGGTTAGTTTGATCATTTATTCAATACTTTTAAAGGTATTTTTCAGTTAAATTTAACAATATATAATATTTTCCGTAAATAATCCGCATACGTAGCAGAGAGCACAAATGAAAGGAATGAAGAATTTGAAAAACACCTTAATATTTTCCCTCTCAGTGTCTCTTTCTTTATTCGATTTTATATTTTTCTTTCAAAACGAATGAATATTATTATGTATATAGTTTTTTTCTTCTTTTTCTGTATATCTTTCATCTTGCTTGCATCTTATTCACTCCGAAAGAGAGACAACGTACGATTATAAAGTCATCACCGAAAATCAATTCGTGATAAAAGCAGATTACGAGCTTTTAAAAAGAAATATTTTTGCCAATTTCACACAATAACTGTAGACAAACGAGTCATATTTTATGCTTATATTGTAATGAGAAATTCTTCGGGAGAATAAAGACATTTTTTGCTAAAAAAATATTTAAAAAATGACTTCAGCTGTTATTAACGTCCTAAAAATTATTGTAGTTTTATCACTGCAAATCTGATGCGACTACGGCTATTTATAATGATTCGGGAATGATAGAGCAAAACAAGGAACTACTAAAACAAACAAAACAAATATTTATGATCGAATGTTATAATCAAAGGTCGTGGATGCTTAGAACATTTAACCTAAATCATATTTTAATTAAACTTTCAACATTCTTCATATCTTTTCGATTTCTGTCTTTATTTAACTGTCATCTGCATACATTATATTGTTTTAAGGTGCCTTTCAAGGGTGCCAGCAAATTATGTTTTTCATGAAACAATGTTAATGAGTGTATAAATGCATTAGGAAAAATAATATAATTGCTACTGCCATCTATTGTCTTTATTAGTTACTAAATACATATTCTATCTAATAAAAAGACTACCGTCTGGATAAAAAAAGAAACTCATAAAAAAATTGATTCCGAAGAGGCTGCCATCTATTGTCCTTATTATTTACTGAAACGAATTCTATCTAATAAATCGTCAAAAGACTACCGTCTGGATAAAAGAAATCTCATAAGAAGGTGGTTCCGACGAGGCTGCCATCTATTGTCCTTATTATTTACTGAAACGAATTCAATCTAATAAATCGTCAAAAGACTATCGTCTGGATGAAAGAAATCTCATAAAAGGTGGTTCCGACGAGGCTGCCATCTATTGTCTTTATTAGTTTATAAAAACGCATTGTATCTAATAAATCGTCAAAAGACTACCATCTGGACAAGAAAAAATCTCATAAAAAGGCGGTTCCGACGAGAAGCCACTGCCCTTGAAAGGGTTAACAGACAGTTGCGTCTACAAATATATATACGAGAGAAAAAATAAGGATAATTAATCGAATGACTCATCGAGGAGCCTTAAAATTGGAATCTTGGGGACAGTAGGAGATTTACATCCATTTTGATTGATTTAATTTTAGATTTTGACATGAAGCGTACTGAAAAATAAATTATAATCATTAAAATAGGAGCAATTCATTATAAAAAATCATGCTACTCGAAATCTTAGCTATATCAACCTGACTATTTTAGAAATTGCTTTGTGGGTTTTCAGCGTCGAGCTTCAAATTCTTTTTTTCAAACATGATAATGTTTTCAGTTAGCACACTTTCTGCAAATCACGAATTATAATCGGACGCGTTACGCACAAAATGTAACGCACTTCAGCGCAGATCGAGGTATCTAGAGCTACTAAATTTAGAGCGTATTACATCGTGGATAGTAGGTACCGACTATGCAAAAGAGTTTTAAAACTTTATATAGAATTTGAAACTAGAACGGCGGCGTTCTTCTTATGCCTAGAAAGACTAGCATCGGTCATTTTCACAACTCAAGTTTAATGAACAAATTCAACACTATTTTCAAGATTTGTTTGCTAAGATTAGTTTGAATGTAAGACTAATTACCTCTCAATGGGGTCTCAGGAAGGAATTGGATTCAAACGCCAAAACGCGAGGAAAAACGTTGTATGAGAGATCCTCTATATATCGGTAACTCCATATGTTGAAAACATAACTAATGTCTTATTTTAGAGAAAAAGGGTAGCAACAGAAGTTACAAAAAAAATTGAAAAATAGCATAAGAATCAAGCGAGTAATGTAGTCCTAGGCCTTTAACGTCAGAGGCTGTTCGAAAAAGACAGACTCCCGTCATTTTTTTCAAATTATTCAATTATTAAATTATACATTTTCGTCACATAAACTTCCGGTTCATGACTTTTCTATGCATTGCAATATTTGTTAATCTTCAAGAAAACAAAATATCTATCTAATCAATTGCTAATAACATGCAATAAGTTGAAAATAATAAAAACTATAGAAAAACAATTAGCACGTTCGGCGTCAACTACTACATGACGTCATTGACCGTGACCCGATCAAAGAATTATCTCCTAATATGATTGTATCAGATTGCCTTTTGAAACTGGAATTTGACAGCGAAAATGGTAAAAAAAAGTGGTCAAAAATTCGAATTGTATCTGAAATGCAGATCTTCTTCAAAACTAAACCATTTACTTTCTTCTGACTCGGCAAACACCAAAATATGCTTGCCTTTCTTGACTTCATAATAAAAGAAAAAGCCGCCTGAACGCATCAATGCAAGTCGTTATATATAAATTTCTATGGCAATCGATAGTGGCACGGATAAATATGGAAAAGGGTGTTCAATCCTTTAAATCATTCGACAAGGCAATCAAATGAATTGAAGAATTTCGACGAAAGGTTGGATAAAATCTCCAAAATCATGTTTCAGATTTCTGACAAAAAACAAAAAAGAACCTTCCAATACCATGAACTTTAGTTACGTTCTATAGATATCTCTGATATAACAATAATTAGGAAATTGCCATATTTGGTCTCATTTCCCAGGACATCTGCGATCTCTTCTTAAATTTTTCATAAGAAAACGGATAGCGAGCATTGCGTTTATTAAAGAATATCTCATATCCTCTATAATCTACTGTATTCTTTAGCGGAAAAACCTCTTTCGATGGAGGTTAAGAATTTTTGATAAAAAAAATTCAAAAGAGCAAAGAAAAATGCTTTAAGACATAAAGGCAAGCTCAGATAAAATAATTGGAATAATCCAATAAGGTAATGAAACAAGAATTACCCCGTCACAACATGAACCATATAGGTTTTTTGGAATAACAGGCCGTCACGACAGATAGCCAGTCACTGTGGCCCCCGAATAGTAGCCACATCACGAGCTTTACCACGTTTTACCGGGATAGACCTGCCATCGGAGATGCCCTAAGAGCGATACCAGTATACCCACCAGGGAAGCGAGAACCAGCTTACTTATACGGTGGCTTCACATCCGTGAGCTCGATTTGCCCCCGGTGGTAGATACAATCAGATTAGTCGATATAATAGGGGTAAAAATGTAATACATCAAGTCGTCATAAAAGTAACTATGTAATAATGGCACGAGCAACATTTTGCTTTAATACTCCAACAATTGTAAATGTGTATTATTAAACCACAATTCAAAATTCCAACCCTTTTGGATATCTCTCACTTCCTAGAAAGAAAGAGAATCATATTCTTATTCATTCTTAATTAAATAAATATACAATGGAATGTTTCAGGTTTTCCTCAAGAATTTCGGAAGACATTATTTCACAAATTCTTTTTAGCACTACTTAATTTTAAAAAAAATCAAGTTTTGAATGATACAAAACTAATTTGCATGCAATTTTTTTCTCAAAATTTAATAAATTTTAAACGTAATATTAAACCCAATCTGTAACAATTCTTTATAGTCTTGTAGTAAAATTCAAACCAAGTTTATAGCAAATTTTTCACCCGCGTATTTTTCTAAAGTTAAAGTTAAGACAAAAAAAGTTATTTTCTTCGCACATTAATTCTAAAGCCAAACTTTCAACTTCGTTTACTTAGCATGATAAGTTTTGAACTTGCATTCTTTTTGTAAATTGTCTGATGAGAAAGCCGTTACGCACCGAATGTAAGGGCTGATGCAATCAAACCAGAAGGTGATAAGGCTTAGGAATCACGCCTAAGGCTTTATCATGTTACGATATTTAGTACGAGAGATTAGAAATTCTTTTGAATTTTTAATTCCGCGGATTACCCTACCGCTTCGAGCTACACAGAAATGCAAATTGATCTGTTCAGGAATAAAGAGAGATTGTAATCCTTGCTATTA
Organism: Araneus ventricosus; assembly: GCA_013235015.1. Lineage (NCBI taxonomy): Eukaryota > Metazoa > Arthropoda > Arachnida > Araneae > Araneidae > Araneus > Araneus ventricosus. The sequence continues at coordinate 2,979 of BGPR01001805.1, read as the reverse complement.
TTCAGACTGCTGATCTGAACAGAAACAAAAACAGATTACAATCCTATCTTTCATTCAAACTGCTGAAACGCCCGAAACAGATTTTCCCTGTCAATTAAAGAGAACGATATGGATATTTGAAAACACACAAATCTCCCTTAAACGATTATTCTTTATCTTCTGTTTGTTATTCGTTAATAAGGAGCGTTCACAAATTTAGACTGTGTAATTTAATTAATATAAAGAACAAACTTTCTTATGATTATGGTGCAGTCATCTCTTGGACAGTCATGGTGCAGTTATCCATTGGACAGTCATGGTTCAGTCATCTACTGGACAGTCATGGTGCAGTCATCTATTGTACAGTCATGGTGCAGTTATCTAATGTACAGTCATGGTGCAGTCATCTCTTGGGCAGTCATGATGCAGTCATCTCTTGGACATTCCTTAAAAGTTTTAGCAAGTTATTATATGTTCACTTTTGAATAAAAGTTTTTACCTTTACAATATCGGAAACAAAATTTTAAGAAAAATAAATTTCAAAATGTCCGGTTGCGGTTATACCGAATGAATGATGTGGAAAATATAACTGAAATAGCGATTTTTATGTGATTTATTTAAATTTAGATAACAATTTTGGGTGAAGATAGCGTGATTTTCATGACATTAATTTAATCATTGAAATTGCACTGATAATAAACCACCATACAAAAATAATGAAAATTCAAACTAAAGACATAATCTGTAAATGAATGGTAAAGACCAAATTCACTCCCTATCATTACACCAAAAAGAGAAACTTTCAGTATTTTATTCTACCTCATCATCCATTTCACTAGGTGTTTACAAGCTCCAAATCAGCCTACTAATTGTCCATAAAAGCCGGAGGTAACCCAACGCTTCTCAAGGCCATCACGACGATCCCTTGGCCAACCCCTATGGATGCAATGGATCCATAAGAGTGGAAAGAGGAGGAAATCTACTTTGTCTTCAGAATAGCAAGGACGTAATGAGGTGGTTGCGCATGTTCCCATCATCATTCCTGCACCGATTAGGATTAATTTTCATCTTTTGGGGTGCAGGTAGTTGTTATGATTATCGTCAATGAAAACCTGGAGACGTCCACACGTCGTTAATTGTTTATGACTGCTTCTTTATTTTGCCAGGTGAAGATGACAGTGGTGCTAATAAATGGCACTTTGGAGTTGGAATAAGGAAGGTTTAATGAGAAGATGGTTGTATTTAGGGATTGTTAAATTAAGATAAATGATTGGAGATAGAATTTGAGGGTTAGTTCGATCAGGAATCAATATGCAATACATATAAAGGTATTTCATAGTGAAACTCAACACCACATAATATTTTCCTTAAAAAATCCACATGAGCAGCAGAGAGCAAATATGAAAGGAATGAAGTTGAAACAGAACGATATTATTTTCCTTTCAGAGTCTCTTTCTTTATTCGATTTTATATTTTCCTTTCAAAACAAATGGATATTATTATGTACTAGAGGTCGCCCAGGGGTCGCAATTCGACAGTAATTCATTAAATTTGTAAGTTTGAACGTTATTGAGGTTCTTTTGTCAAAGAGTATACCTCTATAATCATTGCATATAATTTTTTTTGAATTTTGTTTTATTACGTCAGCTGCGAGAGTTTACAAATACGTCATTATGCATTAATTTTCAAATTAATTGAAAAATACGATCGATAAGAAAAATGAGGTATAGCTTGGCTAAGTCATATTTAAAAAACAATAACGCGTTTTTTGACATTTCCTTGGGTTTTTTTCATTGCTATACTGGCCAGGTTTCGCCAAGGCTACACAGTTAATTTGACTATCTTTCTCAAATTATATAAAATTTAAATAAAAAATTAATACAAAAAATGAAAAAAATGAATACGTACTTCGTATTTTTTTATATATTTTTTATTGAAAAAAAACCCCGGGTGGTTAAAAAATATAAATGCTGTGCGACTGTTGACCACAGACTTTTATGTGTTTGACATTCAGTATGAACGTAAACAATGATTGTTTTATTTAATTTAATGTATTTGTAACACATATTATTACATAAATGTTATCTTCCTGCACTCCTTCTCTATATGAACTTTATCTATGCCAAATCTCTGTCTCCTCCGTGAGGGCAATGTGTTTAAAAAGGGGTACAAAGTTTTTTCTTCACTTATTAATATATAGATATGTTTTTGTCTTTTTCTGTATATCTTTCACCTTGCTTGCATCTTATTCATTCCGAAAGAGAAACAACAGTACGCCGATAAAGTCATCATCGAAAATCCATTCGTGATGAAAAGCAGATTACGAGCTTTGAAAAAGGAATAGTTTTGTCAATTTTAAACAGCAACCGTAGACAAACGAGTTATATTTTATGCTTCCATTCTGATGAGAAATTCTTCGAGAGAATAAACATATATTTTGCTAAACATATTTAAAAAATGACTTGTGCTGTTATTGAAATCTTAAAAACTGTTGTAGTTTTAATACTGCATATCTGATGCAAACACGACTGTTTATAATGATTCCAGAGTGATACAGCGAAACAAGGAACTACTAAAACTAATGCAACAAACGTTTATGATCTCCTGTTATGATTAAATGTCGTGAATGCTTAGGACATTTAACATAAATCGTAATTTTAATAAATTTGTACTTTCTTCATATCTTTCTGCTTTCTGTCTTTATTTAGCTGTCATATGCATACATTATAATATATTGTGGTTCCTTTCAAGGGCACAAGCAATTTATTTATTTATCTTTTTATGAAAACAATGTTAATGTCTGTATAAATCTATTAGGAAAAATATATAATTGCAGCTGTCGTCTATTGTCTTTATTAGTTGCTAAAACGCATTCTATCTAATAAATTGTCAAAAGACTACCTTCTGGAAAAGAAAAAAAAACTCATAGAAAAAGGTGGCTCCGACGAGGCTACCATCTATTGTCCTTATTAGTTACTAACAACGCATTGTAGCTAATAA
>BGPR01001804.1:177737-219062 GCA_013235015.1 Araneus ventricosus | reverse complement strand
TCATTATTGCTTCGTTCAGTTACGTATTGCTCGTTTCCTGAAATTTAACACAACAAAACTCTAAAAATATGAGTTAATAAGTTGATGAAAAAAACTCCCATGGAAACTGGTAATCAAATTAAATATCTTTTTTTAATTCCATACTTTTTTTTCATTCAATTTCATCAAGGGTATTTATTTTAATTTCTTTTCAGAAATTGTTTTTCTTAGTTCATCGCGATTGAATAAATAATTTAGTTTCTTTTGACTTTTCAGCCTCATTAGCTAAATCATTTTGCTTTTTTCATTTGTTTGGTGCATGTCCGTTGGAGGAACATTTTCTTTGCTTTAAAAAAAATCAATTTCTTCCTCTAGAGCTTTTCGTTTCTGTTGTTTTGTTTCAGTCTTTTCTTTTGGATCTTTTTCACTTTCTAAATACTACATGTATTTTGCTCCTGAGGTGGCTTGGCCGTCCTCATTTCTTTAGTAATTTTAAGTCATAAATAGCTAGACAGCTTAATAAATTCATAATTTACAGCTGGAAAATATGCAGAAGCATCTTTTAAGATTTCTATTTCAGCCGAATTGTTCACTGAAAAACCTGTTGTCCATGTGACAGTATTAATACCATTTTGATGTCTTCTAAACTTTCATAATGATTATTGCTAAGATAAGTTTGTAAAAAAAAAAATTATCAGGAATCATCTTTGGATTGAAAAGTAAATTCAAATGAATTTGGCTTTACAATATTTAACAAGAAAATCTGCATAGAGTAACAAAATTTCGTGCAATCTTTTCCCAAAATCGTTTATTTTCGCGACAATACAATCAATACCTTTTCATTTTTTTCCTGTGCTTTTAGGGATATCCAGCCATTGCTCTTGGATCCAATGCAAATCGCGGGTCTTACTAGTCTGCGTAATTCATAGGACATTTCTGCATGAAAATGTTTATCATTGATATGATGTTTTTCCGACTATACTGTCTGAGTGTGAAAACATCCTTGTACTAATTCCTTATTTTTTATCTTTTCTTTTATTATTTGCTCTGCAGCAAATCCTAAATACACTTAACTTTTATCATTATACAAGTTTGAGTCACTGAAGTTGTGAATTTGCACATAAAGTCTCAGATTTCTCAATTCTTTCATTCTCTGGTTTCAAAATTTTGAAATGTTGAATGCAATCATTAAAGTTTCAAAAACATCACTGACAAAAATGGAAGTAAAGGTTTATCTTTGATACTGTTCTAAAATGGTAACAGCACTTTTTGACAATCATTCCCTATGGAATCATGGACCAATTAAGGCCATCTGTAACTCCTCCCTTATTTCCCAAAGAGTATGCGATGCTTGTGGTTTGCAGGGCACCTGGCTGCCAGTCCCCACCCCGCATTCGCGAGCCCGTCGTCGAAGATTAGAGCCAGCCGCCCATACGCTGAGGAAAGGAGGAGTTAGGAAAAGCGATGTCGGTGAAATTTTTAAATTTACAATAATGGCAGAGTAAAAGTAAGGACTTTCAAAGGACTTTTTTTAAAAATGGGGCATCATAAGGATTTATGCCAGGAGGACTTTTAAGGGCTAAATGTAAAAGTAAGGACTTATGGGGCAGCGTCTGAACCCTGATATTAACAGGTGACGAGCAAATAGTGATTTGTCTGAATAGCGAATGATACCGGCCAAACTCTTAAAACTTCTCACTTTTGATCACTAATGAACTCTTGAATGCCCAATCTTGGTAAGAGGCTGAAGTCTAATTTTCTACTACTGGTCCTATCAATACAATATCTGGTGTTCCTTTTGAGTGTATTGTTTAAGATTTTTTTTTTTATATTCTTTGCTCTTTTTTTCTCTGATCAAGAGACCAGCGAGAAAAAGGAATATGTATTTCATTAAAGTTAAATGGGTGACAACATAGCCACTCAGAGAGTGTTGAGTGGCCATTCTAGGTATTTTAACATTCGTCTATGGATCAAACAGAAGTGTAGCCTTTGAGAAGGGTGACCAATATACGTGTGTGGGGTGGGGGGATGTTTAGAGAAGTTTTACAGTATCAAAAAATATCCTCAAATGTGAAACAATTTCACTTACTTTCAGTCAGACAATTTGCGTCGTTGCAACATTTGGTTCTTCTGGTTCCAGATAGAACTGAAATAATAATTAACCTTCATGAGCAACAATACATCTGAGGTTGAAAAGCTAAATGCATTTAATTATGGACTAGAAAATTAGCATTCATGAGCAACAATCCTTCCAAAATTAGGAAACTCATGGATACAATTGTGGACTAGACAGTATTATCTTAATTTCATGAACAATAATTTGAAGGAAGGTCATGCTAAATTTGGATTAAAATCAGATTTCAACAAGCCTTAAAAAATAATTTATAAAAGATGTTGATCATTGTTTAATAATCAATCAAAACACTCCTCATTCACCTCACCTCAATGTCACTGTAAAATACTGAACAAGCTCAGCAAAAACCTTGAAACTCAAGCAAAAATAGCATGAAATTCGTAGAAAGGTAGAAAGATTTTGCCAAAACGATAAAAAAATGTCATGATTTCAATTCTTATGGATATCATCAAAACATACGCAAAAGCCTATCCTGAAAATGAAGCCAAATTTGTTTTTGTTATTTTATTTCCACATATTACTCTCAATATTTTACACTGAATTTATAGAGTATGCTCCAAATATGTAAAACAATACATTTGTTTTTTATGGGAAACAATTCACCTTTAAAATCATTAAATTATATCCAATTAGTTACATTAATATCTGAAAGCACATGTGCTTAAGAATTCTTGTTACTTGATTTCTATATTTTGAACATTTAAAACATGAATTTGTCTTTCAAAAATTAGGTGTCTCAAAAAAATAATGTAATATCATTAAAAAATAATAATCTCAATTTTGAGAGTAACTCCAAATAATTTTCCCTAGCTTGCTATTTAAAAATGAAAATATACCAAGATTACATAATATCCATATATATCTTGAAAATGGGGTGGAATCAAAGGCCAGGGTTGTTCATTTACAATAATTACTAGAACAATGTTTAGCGACAGTCTGTTGAGAAAAACAAATTAATGTAAAATGGAGTGTCAAGTCAAAAGAATTAAAACACAAAACAGAAAATAAAATGAAAATATCTGAAAAGAACATGGTTGGTCCATATACTTTGCTTTTAGAGATTCAGCCTCTTCAGGAAGAAGACAATATATATTCAAGTTGCATTTTTATTTCTTTTATCTTGAACAAAAATCAATCACAAAATTCCTTATCAAAATTCTTTTGAAAATGCAAATTTATACACTATTTAAGTATTAAAACTTGGCATATATATTCAGAGATGTAAATTTTTTACAATACTTGAATATTATGTCATAAACAGAAGAATGGGGGGGAGGGGGATTCTGATTAACAAAATTTTTAAATATTTGATTCAAATGAAACAACTAATATTTCCTTGGTCAATTTCTGCGAATTTGAATAAAACTTCGTTTGGAATTGAAATTCTGGTTTTTAGAATTTAAAAAAGAAAAAAAAAACCTATATTCCTAACATTCAATGAAAAAGCGAAATGCTTTGCTAAAAGCAAAGCCGCTGATGTTTTGTTTGTTTGTTTAAAAAATTTACCCGGAACCCACTTGAGATGCTGCAGGCTTTGCATGCTCAAGGCAACAATAAAATGCTCACTGCACACGCAAAACAAATGTTCTCACATCGCCAAGCCATCTTGTTCTTGGCGACAAAAAGTTGGGGATCCTCAGTGGGGAGGAATGGCTGTGCACTGTAATCTTTACTTTTACCGGTAGAAAAACTTGAGAAAGGAAATCCAGTACAGAGTATTGAATAGCAAAACAAATAGTGACCAATATTAAAAAGGTAAAAAAGTGACATTCGTAACGTTCTTCTAAATTGTAATGGAGAAATAGAAAATAGTGAAGTTAAATACATGGGGATGTCTATTCTTATTATACTGGATGATGCAGTCCACAAGTAGTCTTTTGAACTTTGTTCATCTGGAAAAAGTTCTGTTCGAGGAACAGAAATTCAAGCAGTTGCTAAATGTTTAAGCAAATACGACTCGAACGATTTAAAGTGTATGCAGAAAAAATTGCTTGTAGTACACATCACACTCATTGTCATACACATGGAAAGTGTATATATGTACACATCTTTTAATGCAACCAATATAGTTGAAGGCTAAATTTAATATATAATAATTACTTTTTATAACTAACTAATATACTTCCATCCATAAACAACTGCTTCATTAAAAACCTATAAGAATTATTTGTTAAAAACTAGACTTTCCTTTAAAAAAATAACTAACTTTCAGTCCCCATTAGCTCATTATAAAGAAGCTCTACTGTAGTTCATTCTGCTACACACAATCAAAAAGTTACCAAACACAAATGAAACCAGTTTCAGAAATCTTTCAAGATGAGGAAGAATTGAAAATATAATATCAATTTATTCTTATTAATTAATAACATATATTGAGCAGATGTGCTAAAACTATTGTTCTGATTAGCAGAATATTCTTATCACCATTTCTTAAAACACAATGTATTTCTTTCGTATTTTCAAACTCAACTGTATTCCATGAAAGTCAGAGATTATGCACATTCCATGTCTTTGCTTCATATTCAGTGACTTTATCAGCTAAATGAAAACAACAAAACACATACTTTTTCAATTTTTAAAATAACAGAAACAATGAAGATGCTTCGATTACATATAGTAGTGTCTTAGTTTCTTTCTCTGACTATTCAAATTCACAAGAGTAGAAATAGAAATAAAGAAAAAATTGTAGAAAATATATAAAGAGAAATTCAAAATAAATTATTTAACAAAATTCTATTACTATATGTAAAAAAAGTCACATTTTCTCACAAGGTCCAATTTTATATTATATATCTTAATATCCATATTAGAGGGTATCTAAATCTGTTTAATTAGATCCATACAACTATAAATATTTTTAAAAATAAGAATTTTGAATATTTTTAGGCAGACTTTTGTCACTAGAAAATGAAAAGATCACCATAATGAATATAATCGGAATGTTTCTGACAGCTAGACAAATGTTCACTCTCTTTTTCATTGTTTTAAAACACTGTACATACATCTTCACTACATCAATTCACCCTTTCCCAATTATTTCAATTTTTCACAGGATGAAAAGATCATAATAGATGTTGAATTCCCCCAAAAATATAGACTTAGATAAGAATGCATTGCAGGATTTGAAAGAAGGTGAATTCAGTTTCATGGAAACGAATATAACGATACAAGGAGTGTAGCATAGTAGAAAGGTAGATTTCAGACGTATGCTTGCAAAGATACAAAAAAAAGTGACGAAAATAAAAGATAAGACAATAACATATCAAACATAAGTAAATCACAATTTACCTCTTTTGAAGATGAATCGATGCTTTACTTGGAAATAAAAAAAGAAAATACTTTCGCTATCTTAACTGAATCTATTTTAATAATTTTTCATTCCGAAATTTTATTACTACTTAGTTAAGTTTGAATTTGAATTAAAGTGTTATGGGATTTGAAGCAACAAAGGCTGTTATCCCCTACTTAGTTAAGTTCATTGATTGATTTGAGAGTTTTTTTGGGATTTTTCACTGCATAGGCTATCATTCCCGTATTCACAAAAGGTTCAAATTAAAAAAATGTCAAAAAGTTTAGTTCACCGTCGGATCTGCAGTTTGATTGATTGATTGATTGAGATGTGGTGAGATGGGATTTTTAGCAACAAAGGCCATTATCCCCTAATGCCAAAAGGATGCACTCAATAAATGTCAAAAAAGATGCCCTAAATAAATGTCAAAAAAGATGCCCTCAATAAATGTCAAAAAAGATGCCCTCAATAAATGTCAAAAAAGATGCCTTCAATAAATGTCAAAAAAGATGTACTCAACAAATGTCAAAAAAGATGCACTCAACAAATGTCAAAAAAGATGCACTCAATAAATGTCAAAAGACTTCAGAGATTGAAGAAGAATCCTAAGATGCCGCTTATCTGAAAAGGCGTTTTGAAAAAAAAACTTTTAAAGACGAACACAATTGAAGATCAAAGTTAAGTTTTGCACAGAGGATAGACCTACGATTAGAGTATTTGGAACAGAACAGAATAATGTGTTCAATGTTATTGTCACGATTGCAAATTTGACAACGAGGGTTATTATATAAACCAAATCTATGCAATAGCGCCGGAGTAATAATCATCCGGGTTAAAAGTCGTGCAATAATAATATCCTCTCTTCTATTTTTGAGCCAAGGAGTTAGAGTTAACATGGCGGGAATATCTCCAATTGATTCTTGATATTTGCTGTTTTGAAAGGAATGGTTCGTTTTTTGAAGAGAAATTGTCTGATAACGAGAAATTATATCCTCGTAAGCAATCCACTCTAGTAATGGATGCGACTCCGTGACCGTTTTTGCGAGTAAGTCCGCCTTTTCATTCCAATGGATGAGTGAATGCCCTGGAGTCCACACCAAACTAATTTTTTGATGAAAATTTTTCCTAACAAGAATTTTGCCAGCAAGTCTGTGAATAACCTTTGGAGACTTGATTGTAAGGCACTTTAAAGCTTGAAGAACTGAGTAAAACTGTCTGTCGGTAAAAGTAAGTTTTTATCTATGACCGAGAGTTCATCAAGGGCTTGACAAATTGCCAAAGCTTCCGCCGTAAAGATGGAATTGTCTGCAGTTTGTTTAACTTGAACTTGAATGAGAGGAGTTATGGGATATGAAGCAACAAAGGCTTTACTCCCCGCAGTTTGTTTACTAACAATTGACTTGAAAACTTCTTGGTTGCCATTATGCATCTCTATTTTCAACTGATCTTGAATCTTTATCGCACTAGAACACTGTCACACGACTTTTTTACTTCCTAGTCAACCAAGTTTACAGTCGGTCAAAAAAATATATGAACACCGGTACCCCTCTGGTTTTGAACCAAACCCCATTCAGTGATGACGGTGCCATTGGGGCGGCCACTGAAAACTCTCGTCCTCAGACTCGTTTCAAATGGCTTGTAAAACGACAGGCGCCTCGTCAACGTCAACGTGGGCTTGATTACGGAGTTCCGCTTTGTGAAAAGAAATCACTTGCACCTCCACATCATAATTTAGGAAAGGGAATTTAATTAAGGATTTTGACATAACCGAATGAAGTTTTTGATATAAAAAGATAAAAATGAGAGGAACAATGCTCTCTGACTGCTTTCAAGAAAGCAATGGTTCATAAGGGGGAGAAAGATGGGGGAATAATTTTAATTAATGAAAATACGTTGATCGTTGAACCTACAACAAAGAGACTGCTGCTGGCATGGTAACAAGAAAGAAAGCTAAACATTTAGCACGTGAAAAATGGGAGATAATTTAAGTGGGGGGTAATGCAGAAAAAGTCGCGCGTAGCACAACGTAGCTAACAAAGTTCGAAATGGAAATTTAGAAAAAATTTAAAGACCCAGATTGGAAGGAGTTGGACTTGTTCGAAGTCTTTTGACTTGTGGGAAATTAACAAAGACCGCATCCATAGCAGTTCTAGGACGTTTCCTTGAACTGGGGAGCGCAGGGTCATAAGCTGGTGTTTGCAACAGCTCGTTACTAATCTGGGGAATTTTATTAAAGAAACGAGTCGAGGTTTTTTTTGATAAACTCCGAAATGGGTTCAATTTTGAGGTCGTCGTGAATGACTTTACGTCGGACATACCAAGGCGCATTAACGATGTGCATAAGTTGCTTGTTCTGAAAAACTTGCAATTTCTTGATGTTCATAAGTGATGTTGATCCCCAGACTTGGGAACCATATATAAGCACTGGACGAATGATGGCTTTATAAAGCAGAAGCTTGTGTTTGATAGGGAGTGTGCTCCAACGAGCAACTAGACTAGAAAGTTGGGTACTTACTACGGTAGCTTTTTGAATGGCATTAGTAATGTGAATATTAAAACTCAATTTAGGGTCGAGATGAAGTCCCAGGTATTTATATTCATATAAACGAGGAACGGGTTGGCCAAAAATATCCAAATTAGGTAAGGGTGGAATATAATGCTTTTTGGAAAAAAGGAGGCACGCACATTTATTAGGATTTACTTTAATATTCCAGTCCGTGAGCCAGAGCTGTAGCTGAGAGATATAATGTTGAAGACGTGTAATGATGGTGTGAGGGTCTTTGTGTTTGGTGAGAATAGCGGTGTCGTCTGCGAAAATCGCTAAATGACAACTGCGAGTCTTAGGTATGTCATTGACATAGATATTGAATAGCGTAGGAGAGAGTAAACTTCCCTGAGCACAGCCACTAAGGATTGGACGAGGGGAGGAGATAATGTGATTTATTCGTACCTGGAAATACGAGAAGTTAGGTACGAGCGAAGAATTTTAATTAATTGAGCCGAAACTCCAAGTCGCATGAGCTTGAGCAATAAGCCATCGTGCCAAATTTTATCAAAGGCTTTGGCTATGTCCAGGAAAAGTGGACCTGTGGTTTCAGACTTCTCGAAACCATCATGAATCAATTCCGTCACTCGAACGAGCTGGTGATTAGTTGAGAGTTTCTTACGGAAGCCGAATTGTTCGGAGATAATAATATTATTATCATCGAGGAACTGATTCAGACGTCTGAGAAGTACTGATTCGAACACTTTACTCAAGCAACTAAGCAATGAGATTGGACGATAATTTTGAGGAAGTGACAAATCTGAATTTGGTTTTGGAATAGGGACCACCACAGCGGTTTTCCAACAATTGGGGAAGTAACAATTTTGCATTAAAACATTCAATAAGAACGTTATGTAAAGTATGAATTTAAGGGGTAGATTTTTAAGCATGCGATTAGAAATTTGGTCCAAACCTGGTGACTTATTCGGTTTCAGTGTTTTAATGAAGTCAGAGACTTCAGACGCTGTAACCGAGCTCAGATTATTAATATGTGGTGAGTTCGCAAATCTCTCCACGACTTCATGTACTTTCCCCGACACAATTGGGTTGTCAAAAATGGGGTCAGTATTTGGCTCAAACTGTTTTCTAAGGCTGTCCGCCAGAACTTCTGCTTTCTCAATGGGAGCGAGTGCTGGATGGCCAGTCTCACCTCTAAGTGGAGGGATGGGGGAATAAGGCTTGCGAAGTAGCTTTGATCTCCTCCAGAGGGAACGAGAATCTGGTGTAAGTGATGCTATTTGATCAGCACGCTTCTGAAGCAGGTGTTGTTTAGTCTCTGCAGCAATTTCTTCTTTAATTCTATAAAATTCACGTCTAAATTCGGGGTCTCTGGTTGACAGGCGCCTCAATCCCATGCTACCACCGTACGCAAGTGAAATCTGATTGGTTCTTGAGTTCACGTGATTTTAAAATGTACGTCATAAGAATTTTTCTTTTGGCAATTTAACCTTTCATTGGCAATAAGACGCATGCTTTGGCGTCATTTAAATAGCGTTAGATTTTCGTGCTGTTATGTTTTGTTTTTTATTTCAGGCGACTAAAATTAAAATTGAGATCTGCTTTATAATAAAGCTGTTATAGAAAAAGAAAGTAGGGTGAACCCACATTCTTCTAAAGTTTCTTTATAAGAATACATACATAATTTTGGAAGGATATTATATGAGATAAAGTAGTTGTGTGTTTGTGCTACTGAAATTCTCCATAAATCTGCACTGTCAAATTGTTTATATTTACAAATCGAGAATTCCTCACCCGAAAATTGTGAAATACGTCTTTTAAAACTAACAAAACCAAGGATGTGTGCTCTTGATTCTGACTAGTGTTTAACTATAGTTTTTAAATTTATTTCACCTTAAAAATGTATTTCATTGTAACTTGCGAAAAACTTAAGTTTTTACAAGAAAAATATAAAGTTGCAATTTTTTCCTCGAAAGTAACTTGCTGTAATGAAAAAGATAATTGATTGTTACTAATACTATAAAAAAGAGTAATTATTAAAAATATTTGTTGCTACATAGATAACTAACCCTTTATATTTACTGAATTCTAGTTGTAGAGATTAATTTTGAAAATCATTTTTTTCCTTTCTTATTATAGAAGTTGCATCCAAATTTTACATAAATAAAACTGTGCCTAAAAATTATGTCAATTGAGGAATTTTAATCCTTTCAGTTGGAAATAATATTGTTGTATAACAGAAACAGTTTTTAGGTAAAGAATAGACATTGTTAAACATCATTTGCAGTTATTCTTTTCTGTAACTATATATATTAAGATTGATTCTCAAAGATTTGATAGTGAAAAGCTTTATATACATTGGATCAGTTATTTCTTCTGATAACAGAATAGTTCCTGAAATAAAAAACTGCCCTATTTCAGCAAATAAAGCTTTCTATGGATTGAAGATGTTTATAAATACTATCTTTCAATAAAAATGGAATTCTTAATCTAAAAAACTCTTACTAGACCTGTTTTAACATATGGATCAGAACTTTGGGAATAAATAAACAGGAAGAAACTCTTATTGCTACTTTTTAAAGGAAAATACTATGAAGCATTCTTGGTGTTATAAAAGAAAATAATGCATGGAGGAGATACAATTTAGAAGTGTTCAAACAGCCTGGTATTATGAAATATATAAAAATTAATAGAACAAAATGGTTGGCCCAATTAATACTCTTAAACTATAACAATATTGTTAAAAGAGTTTCGACAATATAAACCCACTGGAAATTGGGAAATGAGGCAGACCACAACTGATATATGTTGATTCGTTGAGTTTGAATTTTCTTCTATTAGTGAAAAGAACTGAGGATCAGAAATAAGTCATCCTCAAGAAACCTTTTAACGAAGGCAGTGGTCTACACTAGGCTGTCTTGTAAGTTATGATTGTTTCCTTTGAAATTTTCAATTAAAATATAGCTTGTTTTTCTTAAAATTGAACTCGTATTCTATAATTTTAATTAACCTTGAAAGCTGCATACCTACAAAATTTTTAGAACTTTTATTGCTAGAATTCTTATGCAAACAACTGCACTTCTTTGAAGCACCTGAGATAAAGCAAGAAATGTTCTATTAGTCTATAGACAATGTGGAAGTGATTTCCCTTATATCAAAATCTGACAGTATGAAATGTAGAATGCAGAGACTGCATAAGCAAAATTTTCAAGCAAAAAGTTTAGAAAATATAGGAACAATAAAATCTCTATCATTCAAACTATAATATTATTTACTTCTTGTTTAAAACTTCAATAAGATAAATGAATACATTTTCAATTATTACCTAACTTTGGTGATAGTATTAAAGAATGCAAATAAATCCGAAAAGAATGAAATAGCTCCACTGTAAATTCTTTCTATGTTGTGAATCTTAATTTTTTAGTTAAATTGAAACTTTTATATTAAAAATTGTCGTCTGCAGCAAAATGTAGAATTTAGAGCTAATGACTGAATTTCATACTTTTATTTTCTCTAGTTACTATACACATAATCGTTGAAAAAATAGAAAAACAGGTGTTTATAGAATATTTTCATTTCATTCCTGCAGAACAATGTTTTTTAAGATTACTTATCTCAACCAATTGTTTGAGATCAGGGTTGGTAAAATATCAGCTTTTTATTGAAAAACAAAAAAGTATTTTTTAAAAAAAAACCAGGTTCTCTGTGGTTTATCCCTTCACTGCAGTGTATCAAATTGCATACATAATTTATTTTTCATGTTAATAATGAATAGAAAATTTTTTGTCCATTCGTACACGCTGTATCAGATTAGAAACCTAAGAGACCGAATAATAGTCATTTGTTTCATTTCCTAAATTATAACTCTTTCTTCCACAATTAGACATGATATAGGTAAATTTAAGTTTTTTTTTTATTAAAAAAATTAAGAGGGTTGTAGAATATGGGTGTGATTGTTTTACTTGAAATTATGATTGTAGCTTGGAGAACTAAATTAAGAAGCTCAAATCAAGAACTATCCTTTATCGTAATCTCGTTTAACTTCCTGTAGTCAACACAGAAACGTGTCGACCCATCTTTCTTCTTAACAAGCACAATAGGCGAAGCCCAAGGTCCTGACGATTCTTCTATTATTCCGTTATCCTCCATCTCTTTAACTAAGCGCTCCGCTTCCTCTTACTTTGCAAGAGGCAAAAGGCTTGGATATTGCTTGATTGGTGGGTGATTACCTGTATTAATTCTATGCTGAGTCATATTGCAGCGGTCGACATCAGAGTCACTAGTAGAAAACAAGTTCTGAAATTCTTGTAGCAATTCCTTCACTTCTGTTCGTTGTTCTTCATTAAGCCCTTCAAGATTCTCCAAGATTGACGGGAGGTGTAGTGATTCGGAAAATTCTTGAGGACCAGCAACGATATCCACCACTGGCTCATACGTCGCAATAACAGCTCCTTTGTCGATGGTCTTGGGTTTATAGTCCAAATTCAGAACTCGAACGGGGATGGCTTCTTTTTTAAATCAACGACTGTGACCGCCACAAGGACACCTTTCTGGGAAACTTGGCTAGGGAAGTCCGTTACGGCGTATCTGAATTTTCCAGAAGCTTCTGGGACTCCCTGGATAAGACATTCCGATCTTGCTGGTATAATAGTTTTCTCTTTAGCCAATACAGAGCATAACTTTGAATCCTCTGCACTGGCTGAAAACAAAGGAATTTCCTCTCTTCCTGTCCGAATCTCGTTCTTCTCCAGGTCCACCATGAAGTTAAATTTTTGTAGAAAATCCAGGCCGAGAATACAGGGATCGGTGATGTCAGCTACGTAGATTTTGTGTTGGAATTTTCTAGATCCGCATTCAATTGCACCATCCAGTTTCCCGTGTATCTCCGCCTTTTCACCAGTAGCGGTCTTTAAATAAATGTTAGGAGCCGTGTAAATAAAATTCCCCTTCAATTTCTGGGCCAAATCTGTCTTTACGAGAGTGACATTGGCGCCGGTGTCCACTAACATCAAACAAGGGATACCGCAAATAGATCCTTCCAAATAGAGTCCATTTCTTCCTCCGCAAAGTGTGGAAACTTTTAGTCCTTCTTCAGGGGCTTTATTGAGAAAAGGCAGCATTCGCCCCGTAAGACGGCCATACATTAGTTTTTCCCGGTTGGGCGAAATCGTGTGGCACTCCCTCTGTAGGTGCCCCTTTTTATTACATTTCCAGCAAGTCATGTTCGGATTTCGTCGAGGAGACTTCTTTCTAGCAACATGACTGTTTAATAAGTTTTCCAAAGTTTGCAGTAAACAGTCGAATTTTTCATCTTTTTATTTCAGAGTACCATCCTCTATCTCTATCGATCTTACATTTCGGGATGTTTTGGAAACAGTTTTTGCAGCCTCATACTTCACGCTATATGCCAAAGCCGATTTCAAATCTTCGGCATCCATCAACCTTGTTGCGTGCTGAGTATCTTCATCTCTGATAAGCGTCGACAAAGTACTGAGCTGCTAGGCTGTCTCGGACATCCTGAGGGCACTCGGCGTAGGCCAGGCTCATTAGTCGCTCCACATCGGCGGCTAATACCCGAAGGCTTTCTCCTGGCTTCTGCCGTCTCGTCTTCAATTCAGTCCTATAAAACTGGGTAAGGTGACTATCTCCGAATTGGGCTTCTAGAGCGCTCTCGATAGTCGTAAGGTCCGTCAACTTATCAGTGGGTATTCCTTGAAGAACCTCCGCCGCTGATCCTCGGAGAGAGACCACAAGTTGACTGGCTTTTACACGATTATTCCATCCGTTCGCCGAGCTCACAACGTCAAACTGGGTTTTGAAAACAGTCCAAGACGTTTGTCCGTCGAATGTCAGGGATTTGACCGTTGGTCTGGAATACTTGAGCTCTGGCTTTGACGGAAAATTGGTCTGTCCTCGAGTTCACTGAGCCTCTTCTCTAGGTCGCCGATCTTCACTTGAACTTTTTCTTCGACTTCCTCTATCTTTCCTTGTACTTTGTCTTCCACTTCTTCGATCTTCCTTTCAACCTCGCCCTTTACCTCTCCAATCTCTCTTTTCACGCTTTGGACATCTTCTATTTTCTCTATGCAACTGTTGACATGATCTTTAACTTCTCCGACTTTACTTTCGACGTGTGATTGGATCTCATTCTTCATTTCTTCTTGTCCTTTTCTCCATAGATTTCTTCATCTCGGCTAGCAGAGCAAGTAGATCAGCGTTCTCAGCCATCTTTGTCCGAGATCTCGTTTTCACCATACACAATTATCCCACTTCTGGACACCAGTGTTGCACTAAGTCTTACTGTGGGTGTATGGTGTAAACAGTCCAACACGCAGGATAATGGAGAATGAAGATTTATTTACAAATATGCAGGAAAACACGTAGCACAAGTACAGGAAACAATAGTTCTTGCACAGATTACCAATGTAAAGAGACAACAATTCGCAGGTAATAACAGTGCAGCACTTTGTTATCTAACAGCACAAACAGTCAGCAAATAACTAATAACTAGTAGACCATAACTGCACCTTCAATAGCGCTCAGCTCAGCTCACCAGCTCGCACTGCGGGTAGAACTCCAAAGGCATTCGTGCTTCAAGGCGATCCCAATCGATATAAAGACGCTCCTCTGATCTAAGTGCCGTCCTTAAATATTCTCTCCGACAGGCCGTGACGCCACATGGTGTTTTCTCGTGTATTCCCTTTCCTAGTAGAAATATCGAGAAAAGGGTTGCATTTTCGGGAATCATCTATTTGTCGCCAAGGTCAGGGTGCTATAACTGTCGCTGAGGTCACTCCAAGCTTAACCTTGTAAAACTCTCTTCCCAACCATAAGACTCGCATTGCTGGGAAGCGACTTTCCATGCTTGTAACAGTATTATTTCAAGTAAAAATTTATAATTTCTAACCATTTCTCAGCATTCTTTCAAGTAAAAAAAATTATGTTTC
Organism: Araneus ventricosus; assembly: GCA_013235015.1. NCBI lineage: Eukaryota > Metazoa > Arthropoda > Arachnida > Araneae > Araneidae > Araneus > Araneus ventricosus. The sequence goes on along the minus strand of BGPR01001804.1, from coordinate 204,210 downwards.
TAAACATTTCAAGTAAAAATTTATGATTTCTAACCATTTTAGCATTATTTCAAGTAAAAAATTATGATTTCTAAACATTTCTCAGCATTATTTCAAATTTGAAAAAATAGTTTAATGTCCAATCATTTAATTCAAAATTTTATATGACACTAAGCATTCACCCCATACTCGAAAGAAACAAAAAGAGATATTATCAAACTTGTTTATTTACTTAAAAACATCAAAAAATATATACAAAAGAGTTGAAAAATATATCCAAAAAGAGGCAGTAAATATATACAATAATCGTAAATCATTACATACATGTTTCAGGGTGTGAAGATTCTTGCATTGCCGCGAGTTGTCTCTACAACTCGGCAATTTGATGCTGTAAAGTTTCCACCGTCCCCATTGTATCCAATGACGTTCCCGGATTATATAATGCAGCTGGGGATTGTAGAAAAGCTGGAGTAAACTCTTCGAATACGAATTGCTGTTGCCCGAAATGGTCAAAGAGTATTTGTTGCTGCTCGGGCACCGAAATGTTTTGATTGGTGGCCTGTTGGACAATATCAATTCTCGGTCTTTTGCTGCTGCTTGCATCATCATCTCTCCGCTTCTTTTTCTTCTTTTCCATTTCTGCTACTGGTGGTGCTGCCCCCAACAAGTGTCGATCCGCATCGGGAAGTTTCCATTTGGCTAGCAAAGCCTCCACCGGCAAAACATGCACAGAGAAAAGAGTCTTTTGCACCGTCAGGATGGCATACGTGTGTATTCCGGCACGGCATAGGTGGAATTGGGCTGTAGCACATATTGATCATAGACGTACTGGTCCAGTCTATGGAACCAACAATCCTCGACTCTAAAACTAGAGTTGGGCGATCCATTGTTTAGTTTATAAAATAGCATGGGAGCGTCCGTGGTTTGATACACATGCTTTTGGCCCTGTGGCACCGTCCGCTGGCCAAACGTAAAGTAGGCCTTTACCAGAAACGTGTGATCATTCCAGCAAAATCCAGCCCTCACGTCGGTGTTGCGCAGTCTTCGTTGCACGGGTCTCGAGAATCTTTCTTCCAACTTTTCGAAATGGACTTTGCGGGGCTGGAACGGTGCGAGTTTGCTCGATTCTACTGCTGTCCGCACGAAATTGTCTCTGAGGACTTCATTGCTCCAAGTCCTCGGCGTGCCTCGCAGTAACAGGTGAAACTTGAGAAGCTGATCGTGGAGTTTGAAACTAAACACAGTCACGTCCGTCAATTGCAAAAAGTAATCCTTCCTCCTGGGATGATGCAGAGTCGTCGGTGCTGAAGCTACAAGCTGCTCTGGAAACATGTTGTTGTTGCTGTTGGCGAACGAATAGCTGGTGGTTGAAAGTGTCCGCGTTTATATACACACTTGTGGCCGGATGTGGCGCTGGCGTCGTTAGTGTACGAGCATGTCAATTTCGTACCGGAAGAATCTTTGTACGCCTGCTCGTATCGCCAGCCACTTGACACAATTTGTGCTCAAACAGAACGTGCACGGCCTCAAATCGGGATCCGTCTCCCAGACTTTGACTGCCACCCTCGTTTTGAAAGGATGGTGATTTGGCCACTTTTCCAGTTCTCTTGCCAATAAATTGTAACTGAGGCGGTCGACACAATACACACTTCATGTCGACTTGGCAATATATCTTAAATCTTGCTCTAAAGCCTGTTGCCAATGCTTTTCAGTTTTTCTCGAAGCAGTCTCGTATCCGTTGGTCAACACATACTCGCCTTCTCTGAGTGCCAGCACATGGTTGGTGGAGTGGTAAAATATGCGTTCCTCTACAGGTTTAAAGGATTGCACCGGTTTCCACCCTTTGTTGTCCTGCCTTGGTGGTGGTTCGTCTCTTTTAGGCGGTGGCACGTCTCTTTTAGGTATCTTGACAAAGGAGGGTACCTTTAGCGGAGTCGAGGAGGTGCTCGCAGTGGACTCGGTTTCCTCTTGACAGTAATTCTCGGATCTTTGGGCCGCAAGGAAGAGGGTCTTTTAAATTTTCGTGGCGGCTCTGAAGGTTTCTCCTTTTTGCAAGAAGCAGGAGGTTTGTTCAAAGCAGGTGGTTTGTAGTCATCATCCTTGGCAGGGGTTTTCTCGTCTTTCAAAGCAGGTGGACTGGTTGGTTCGTAGTCCATGGCAGGTGTTGGCTCCTTTTGGGAAGGTATGGCAGGTGGACTGGTTGGTTCGTAGTCATCGTCCATGGCAGCAGGTGGTATCAATCAAAATGCATTATATTATACTAGCAGTACGCACACGACGTTGCCCGTGGAATCAGGACTTCAACAAATTGAAGAAAAAAAACCCGCCCACAATGACACGAAAAAGTTTTGAAAACAAAAGATACACATTGATTTTCCTGCTTATTTTTCTTCACGATAACGACATTTGAGCTGTAGGAAAACAGTACAGAATAAGTTAATCCAAAACATTTAAAAAAAATTGCAACGAGAAAATCATTATTAAACAGCAAGAAGCAAAATAAACAATATGTGTTTTTTAATAAACTTTTATGCAATAAGTACATAAAACAAACAAATCAAAGGTATAAAAAAAATCAAAACGCGATTCCCCCCACCTAAATTATAAAATTGTCTATCATGAGCTTGAAGTGTAAGGCGAAAATCATCAGAACATAACACACAGAAGCGCACAAAGAAAAAATAATCAAAAGGAGAAAAAACCATTTGCCTAACCTGCTTAAACGGTTTAATAATTCATTCAAATTAAAGCAATAAAAGTAATTCATCATATTCCGTACCTACCCTCATTCATGGTAGGATGCCAAATAAAGCAATAGCTCCAATTTTTTCCGCCAGATAGCACACACTTGGATGGAACGGGATTTTCGTATAACAGTTCTTCCTTCTAAAAAACTTCTCTGACCCCATCAACTAAAAAATTAATTAACAATCGACTTAAATTGGTATTTTAACCGTTCTTGTTTTAAATGAAGGAGAACAGTTTTATTTATTAGCTCAAAACATTTCAAAAAGATAAGGAAATTAGAACGCGAGATGGAGTCATTTGATTTTGAAATCTTTAAATTTCATTCGGAAACTGACTATTATTTAAAAATTTCTCAAAATTAAGGAAAATGCGTTAGACTTTCAAAACAGACGTCATTAAAGCGATAATTGTTTGATCTATTCGATGGTGCATCAATTGTTATTTTCCGATCATTATTTCTCATGGATCGGCCAAAAAGCACACACAAAAAAATATTAAATAAAAAATTTTCTAGAAAAAATTTAAATTCGGGCTTCGAGTAACCATTACGACTACCTGTGTGTCAAATTTCATGCATGTAAGTGCGATAGATTCGTCTGGACATCGCAGACAAACACACACAAGCATTGCCTTTTATAAGTATAGATCAATTAAATAAAAAATGCTGAATTCAATACAGTGTTTATATACGTTTAATTATATTAATTAAAATATTAAATACATTATTGTATTTTTATTCAATAAACATATAGAATAAAACAGAATAAATAACTTTTTTTATAATGTAACCTTTAAAATTAATCATGTATATTATCAGGGGTGGCCCAAACAGAATTCTTACGACGAAATCCTATTTTTATATTTCAAAAAGGCAAAATTGTGTTGAAATAAGGACAGATATAACTTCATGTCTAGAGATGTAAAAACCAAATATCAACCAATTATCAGGTTTCCTTTTTCTGTCTTTTTTTTCTTAACCAGGCTTAAGAACTTGCACGATTTTAACGTTTACTTTTCACGCGAACTTGAGGAAACAAAATTCTGTAACTTTTAATCCATTACGTTTTCTTGTTTCCACTATTACCAACTTTAATTTTCTTTCTATTCTTTCTTTTCTAGGTTCTATTAAGCTCAGTGTGGTGAAATCTGTTAAGACAAACAATATTTTAGAATAAGACATGGGTGCCAACAACCTGCTCTATGGCGAGAGACAGCTTTCGTGGCATGAAAAGGAACACCATTCATTGATTAAAAAAGGAAACGAGGCACAACTGGAACATCTCAGCCTGTCGGTGAGGTCAGGATTTAAAGAATGGAGAGATACGCCATTGGCAGAAAAATAAAGCTACAGTGAACAGAGAAAAGCCAGACTTCTGCAGCATTCTTCAGGCAGAATGGAAACATTCACTCAAAGAGAATTCAGCCAATATTAAATCCATGAACATCAGAACAATGCTGCTGAATAACATAATGCATCGACTGAAATGCAAAACTAAAGTTTAGCTGTAGAAATCAAGTGATATTTGGACAGGAATCATCACCTCTCTAAAGAACAAAAACTTCATGGTAAGATTTAAACACAGAGTTTTCTATAAATTCATATATAAACTCTACAAAGCATTCGTTGTCTCATCAGTATGAATACAATAAAGGTAAGTTAAAGCACTCTTCAATTCAAAAGTTAAGGAACAACCTATTTTACTTTGAAATATGATTTTGCTCACACTTTGTTCTGGAAAGCACACAGGTTCAGGTACAACCAATTAGAGAAAGAGACGATTATAGAGGAGGTAGAATCATGGACAGGAATCTCTTTGGGTGGCCACACTGACCTCCATGTGTTTCACTGAAGAACTCTCACAGAAGTGAAACACCGGGATGAGATTCTTGATCCATGTGCAAGACCCTAAGCTGGTGCTATTGGTGATGGCTCCCTGCTTACTGATGATTCATCTCATCAAACCATCCTTGCCAACGAATATTTAGGGGAGCAGGGTTTGGAATGTCCACATATCAACTCCCTTGAGCACATTTGGGAGTCAGTCGGTTGCTAAAATCTCTCATCTCGGAAATGTACATAATCTTGAAGGACATTTGTGTGGTATATGGGCTTCTCTCCCCATTCACGTGACAGGCGAATTAATTCTAAATATTGAAGGTTGATGCCACAAATGCATTTCATTCATTAAGAGTTAGACTCATCCATACTATTTATTCAGCATATTTTTTTCCAGTAAAATTCTATGGATTTTGGCAAAACAGTGTAGTTAAAAATTTCTGCCTTATGCCCTATTTAAAAAGATGCAAATTTTGTTCATTATAAACAATTCAACAATAATAAACTATTCATCCACATTTTAAACATCAATATTATTTATGTACGAAAAAGCACACGTTTATCTTCAACTTTTGGAGGGAAGTGTGCATTAATCATACAGATAACATTTCTCCATTTGTAAAAATAAGTAACACACATCAAAAACAGTTATTCCTTTGTATAAGTTCGATAATGATCATTTAAATGATGCCTCCGAGAAAAATCTTTACTACATACATCACAAGAATAAGGTTTTTCAAATGTGTGGGTTCGATAATGGATATTTAAATGATGTTTCTGAGAAAACTTTTTATTGCATACATCACAAGGAAAAAGGTTTCTTATTTGTGTGCGTCCGAAAATGTTTATTTAAACTATTTTTCAGAGAATACTGCTTATTGCATACATCACAAGAATAAAGTTTTTCATCTGTGTGTGTCCGAAAATGTTTACTTAAACTATTTTTCAGAGAATACTGCTTATTGCATACATCACAAGAATAAAGTTTTTCATTTGTATGCGTACGAAGATGTATATTTAAATAACATTTCTCAGAAAACTGTTTTTTGCATATGTTACAAGAATAAGATTTTTCATTTGTATGAATACGAAAATGTCTATTTAACAAACTTTTATCAGAAAATTGTTTGTTGCATACATCACAAGAATAATGTTTTTCATTTGTATGCGTACGAAGATGTCTATTTAAATAACATTTCTGAGAAAACTGTTTTTTGCATACATCACAAGAATAAGGTTTTTCATCTGTGTGTGTCCGAAANNNNTTAATTAAACTATCTTTCCGAGAATACTGCTTATTGCATACATCACAAGAATAAGGTTTTTCATTCGTATGTGTACGAAAATGTTTAGTTAAACCATGTTTTCGTGAAAACTGTTTGCTGCATACATCACAAGAATAAAGTTTTTCATTTGTATGTACACCATAATGCCTAATTAAATCACTTTCCTGAGAAAATGCCTTGCTACAGACATCACATGTGAAAAATTTCTCATCCACGCAGGTTAGGACTCGCACATTTGTGGCAGTATCAGATGCTTTTACACACACATCACTAATTAATTCTTTTCCACTTGATTCACTAGAAGCCTCCATCCTCTCTTTTCTGAGTCGATTTCTCTTTTCCCAATACAATGAGCTCAGGTAGAATCGGTGATCATTTTTCTTCAGGAATTTCTTCTCATCTGTGCATAATCAGCTTCATGTTTTATTTATTTTGAAGATAATTTGCCTCTTCATTACATCTTGACAACCTCAAACGACACCTGGAAAAGAAAACGCACTTTTGCTATCACTTTACTTTTATGTTTATTTGAAAACTCTGAAATGTTCAAAGATATTTTTTGATCATCTTTGAAAAATCAATGAAACAAGTTATTAAAACAACTAAATTGATACAATTCTTTAAATCCCTTCTCAATTCATCATCAAAAACATTTTGAATCTTAGTGGATATCATTTCAAACAAACGGCAATGCTCCCTCTTTGTATATATTTCCACATAAATATATCACTTATAATGCATTATTTTAAAATGCTTGCCCCATATGTTTTGAGACCATATTTTCTCATTGGCAACATAAAAATCCTTTACAAAGATACAAAATAACTTTTATCACAGTTGTTTTAAGATTTAGTAATTCTGATGTTTCCTATGCACAGTGGACACAGCCTGTAGTGACCACTTTGGGTCAAAACCAAGGTGATCACTACATCCAAAATACCTTAATGATATTGGAAATCGTACAACATAATGTATACAAGGATAACAAGTACCGATTCATTTTAATTAGAAAAAGAAAAGGGATACAATGCACAGAATTCAAGATAAAGTTATAAATATTTAATTTTTTACACTTGCTTAAGAAATTATGAAGATTAATGATTCCCCCCCCCCAAAAAAAAATATTCATCGGATAAACCGTTCATATGAATAAAGTTCATCAAAAGACTCAGCATGGTATTGGACTACCTTAATGATAATACAAATAATACAACACAATGTATACAATTATAACAAGTACTGATTCATTTTAATTAAAAAAAGAAAAGAGATACAATGTACAGAATTGAAGTAAAGTTATAAATATTTAAACTTTCTTAAAAAGTTATCAAGAATTTTTTTTTTTCAAACATTCATTAGATAAACGGTTCATATGAATAATGTTCATCAAAAGACTCAGCAAGGTATTGGACTGATCTTCTTAAAATATGAGGGGCTTGCAGAGTTTTTTGGGTCGATGGTGGTTTCTCTGTTGACTTTTCTTCATCGTCATTGTAGCTATTTTGACCAGTACAGCCAACTTATCATTATATATGTGATCACTACAAACGGTGACAATTGCATATCTTTTGAACATATTAACTGGTGACGTGACAAATAGTTATTTGTTTGAATAGCTGGCCAAATTTCAGGCTGAACAACTACTTTTTAAAAATTTTCATTTTTTGATCACTAATGAAATTTTGAATGCCCAATCTTGGTAGAGGCTGAAGTCTACTTTCCTACTATTGGTCCATATCAATGCAATTTACGGTGTTCCTTTTGAGTGTATGATTGGGTTTTTCTTTCTTTCCTCCTTTTTCTCTGATCAAGACCAGGAGACAAAAAGAATGTGTTTCATCAAAGTTAAATGGGTAACCAACATAGCCATTGAGAGGGGCTTGAGTGGGCATTCATAGGGGTATTTTAACATTATGCCTATGTGTCAAACAGAAGTGTAGCCTTTGAGAGGGATGACAACTATATTATGTGTGTGTCGGGGGGAGGGTGCTTATAGAAGTTTTATGGTATCAGGAAAATATCCTCAAAAGTAAAACAATTTTACTTACTTTCAGTCAGATCATTTGCATCTTTGCAACTTTTGGCTGCAGATGGAACTGAAATAATAGGTAATTAGCCTTCATGAACAACAATACATCCAAGGATGGAAATCTAAACGCATTTAATTATGGAAAAGAAAATTACATTCATGAACAACAATCCTTCCAAAATTAGGAAACTAATGAATATAATTGTGGAGAAGATAGTATTTTCTTAATTTCATGAACAATAATTTGAAGGAAGGTGATGCTAAATTTGGATTAAAATGAGATTTCAACAAGCCTTAAAAAATAAGTTATAAAAGATTAGATGTTGATCATTGTTGAATAACAAATCAAAACAGTCCTTATTCACCTCACCTCAATGTCCCATCTTGAACACGATCAGCAAAAACCTTGAATCTCACGCAAAAATAGCATGAAATTTGTAGAACAGTAGAAAGATTTTGCCAAAATGATAAAAAAAAAAGTAATGGTTTCAATTCTTATGGATATGAAGTAGTCACCAAAACATTAGCAAAAGCCTATTCTAAAAATGAAGCCAATTTTTTTTATTTCCATATATTACTCTCAATGCTTTACACTGAACTTATAGAGTATTCCCCAAATATGTAAATCAATAAAGTTGTTCTTTTTGGGAAATAATTCACCTTTAAAATCATTAAATTATACCTAATTAGTTACACTAATATCTAAAAGCACATCTGCTTAAGAATTCTTGTTACTTGCTTTTTATATTTTGAACATTTAAAACATGAATTGGTCTTAAAAAATTAGGTCTCTCAAAAAAATAATAAATAATTAAAAAATAATAATCTCAATTTTGGGAGTCACTGTAAATAATTTTCACTAGCTCGCTATTTAAAAATGAAAATATACCATGATTACATAATAACCATATAGGTATATCTTTAAAATGTGGTGGAATCAAACGCCAGGGTCGTTCATTTAAAAAAATTACTAGAACAATTTTTAGCACTAGTCTGATGAGAAAAACAAATTAATGTAAAATGGAGTGTCAAGTCAAAAGAATCAAAACACAAAATAGAAAATAAAATGAAAATATCTGAAAAGAACTCAGTTGGTCCATAGACTTTGATTTTAGAGATGCAGCCTCTTCAGGAAGAAGACAATATATTATTTATGTTGCAGTTTTTTTTTTTTTATCTTAGAAAAAATCAATCACAAAGTTCCTTATCAAAATTGTTATGAAAATTTAAATTTATGCACTGTTCAAGTATTAAAACTTGATATCTATATTCAGAGATGTAAATTTATTATAATACTTGAGTATTATGCAATAAACAAGAGAATGGAAAAAAAATTCTGATTAACAAAATCTTTAAATATTTGATTGAAATAAAATAACTAATATTATTTCACCTAATTGCCCTTTAGGCAAACAGAAAGTAATGGAATAAGTTATTTGCCTCTTTAATTTACAAAATTCAATTTATCTTTTATTTCTTAACTTGATGACTTCTTAAGGTTGCATAAATGATTTAGAATTTTGGCTTAAGGAAAAAGCATCTACAGTAAAATATATATATATATATCCTTGCAAACAACACTCTTAAAAAAATTGATTTTAAACAGAGCAGGATATTATAATTTAGGAGTTAAATTTATTCATAGGAGAAAATTATTTATTTATATATAGAGAGAAAGATAAAACACACAACTTCTGAAAGGTTTCATGTAGAAATGTATATTCAAGTTTTGTATATTTTGAATTTATTTTTCAGCTATGAAACAGATTATCTCACACTTACAAACATCATAAAGTAATTATAAAGTAGATGGATATTCAAATATCCATACACACATGCCACAGAGTGTAAAAGGTAACTTGAATACAACTCAAATTGAGTTAGAAATTTAGTATTTAATATTCCTCCTGTCACTTTCACATGGAATTTGAAAAATTCTTAACTAAAATCAAGCAAAAAAGAAATTTTGTATTGTAAATACAAGTCTGACTAGCACTAAAAGACACATCTTGATAATGTAAGTATATAAATTTGTTCAAGAGATAATCCCATCATTTATAATTTACCCAATTCTTCCAAGGAAGAGGATGGATATTTAGCATTAAGAGATTACAAATTTGCAAGCGGAAATGTTCAGAGATAGCTTAAAGACAACTACACCCAACCAATGTCATGAGATATAAATTAGTTTGATAAAAAAGAACATTCATAAAAGAATAACTCCTTGTATAAGAAAGAAATGCACTAAAAGAAAGAAGAATTTTTCAACTATCTTGTCAATACAGTAGAAACTCATCATAACACACACTTGAAAAATGCAACAATAAAAGATACGTATCTGACAAGTTTCACATTTTCAAGCAAGCGATTTTGTGTCAACATGGATGCATTGCATGACTCATGCCACTCGCCAGACAGACAGTCTAACAAGCCATTGTCTGAAATTTCACAACTCTGCTGCCCAATGCCAACACCTGCAACCAATTATGTTTTGCTCATGCCGTATGCCTACTTATCGCTTTTTATCAACTAACCTTTGAATCATGTCTTTAAGTAAGCCTTGTTTAGAAGAGGATCCTAAAACTATTTATCTTCATGATAAACTGTCAGTTGTAGAAAGGTTAAAGTAAAGTTTATGGACCACAGCCCTTTATCTCCACTTTAGCTCGCCAATTCCTTGGCGCCAGCAGAAGACGTATTGTCAATGTCAGAACATTTGTTTTGGTTGCACAGGAATGTTCCTATTTGTGTCTTGTTCGTGCAGGAATCATTATATTTTTATTTCGTGCTTTAGCGTTGCAATTTTATTGGTCAGGTATGTGCTATCTACGATTTCTTTGAATTTGTATAAAAATTCGTTTGGAATTGAAATTCTTGTTTTTGGAACTTTATTTTTTAAAAAAATAGTTTCTTAACATTCAATGAAAAAGCAAAGTTACTATTTTCCAGCTTTGCTTAAAGCAAAACCACTCATGTTCATTTATTATTATTATTATTTTTGGTTTAAAAAATTTAACCAGAACCCACTTGAGATGCCGCAGGCATTGCATGCTCAAGGCAACAAAAACGCTCACTGCACATCCACAACAAATGTTCTCACATCGCCAAGCCATCTTGACCTTGGCGACAAAAAGTTGGCGATCCTAAGTGGGGAGGAGCGGCTGTGTACCATAAACTTTACTTTTACCGGTAGAAAAACTTGACGAAGGAGATTCAGTGCAGAGTATGGAATAGAAAAACAAATCATGACCGATATTAAAAAGGTAAAAAGTGAAATTGGTAACATTCTTCTCAACTGTAATAGAGAAACAGAAAAGAGTGAGGTTAAACACATGTGGATGTCTATGCTTATTACACTGGATGATGCAGTCCACAAGTAGTCTTCTTTGTTCATCTGGATTCAGATCTGTTCGAGGAACAGAAATTCAAGCAGCTGCTAAATGTCTAAGCAAACACCACTCGAACAATTTAAAGCGTATGCAAAAAGATTGCTTGTAGTACACATCACACAAGCATTGTAGCACACATGGAAAGTGTATATAATGCAACCAATACAGTTGAAGGCTATATTTAATATATAATAACTACTTTTTATTACTATACTTCCAATGATAAACAACCAGCTTCATTACACCCCTATAAGAATTATTTGTTATAAGCCAGACTTTCCTTTAAAAAGATACCCAACCTTCAGCCCCCATTAGCTCTTTTCAGAAATCTTTCAAAATGAGGAAGAATTGAAAAAGTAATATCAATTTATTCTTATTAATTAATGACAGGGTTTATGTGGAGTTTATGGTACACACTTCCTTCATTCCTCTTAGGATCGCCAACTCTTTGCCGCCAAGAGCGGTGATGAGAGAACATTTGTTTTGAATGCGTCTAGATATTTTTAACGAGTGACAAACGCGCATGCGCACAAATTGATCTTTTCATTAGTGTTTTGCTTATCAGACTATATTGCACCATGTTTCGACTGAACTGTTTTGTCCAACTCTTTGATGTGATTGGCCAACAAATTCGAATTTGAATAAAACTTTGTTTGGAATTCTTTGGATCGAATATCGGTTCAGTACCATGTATGTTATTCTGTGTGTTTCATTTCTCAATGAATAAGTGAAGCTACGAGTATTCCGCTATGCCAAAAGTGAAGCCGCTGATGTTTTATAAGTTAAAAAATTTGCCCAGTAGACGTTTGAAATGCTGCAGGCATTGCGTGCAGAAATTCTAGTTTTCAGAATTTTTAAAAAAACCTAGATTCCTAACAGTCAATGAAAAAGTGAAGCTACTAGTTTCCTGCTATGCTGAAAGCAAAGCGGCTGATGTTTTTTAAAGTTTAAAAAATTTCCCCAGTACACACTTAAAATGCCGCAGGCATTGCATGCTCAATCTCTCATTTTCAGGTGACGCATGCGCAAGAGAGCAATAAAAATCTCACTGCACATCCAAAACAGTATTTGGCAACAACAAATGGAATTGCACCAAGAAAAATTGGCAAGAAACAGGTACGTATCATAAACTCCACATTTACTAATAACATATACTGAGCAGATGTGCAAAGACTATTGTTGTGACTCGCAGAATATTCTTATTACCATCTCGTAAAACACAATGTATTTCTTTTGCATTTTCAAATTCAACTGTATTCCATGAAAGTGAGAGATTATGCACATTCCATGTCTCTGCTTCACATTCAGTGGCTTTATCAACTAAATCAAAACAACAAAAAAGATACTTTTTCAATTTTTAAAATAACAGAAACAATGAAGAAACTTCGATTATATATAGTAGCGTTTTAGTTTCTTTCTTCGACTCTTCAAATTCACAAGAGTAGAAATAGAAATAAAGAAAAATTGTAGAAAAGATATAAAGAAAAATTCAAAATAAATTATTTAACAAAATTCTATTACTATATCCAAAAAAGGTCACGTTTTCTCACAAGGTCAAATTTCATATTATATATCTTAATATCCATATTAAAAGGATGTCTAAACTATTAGATGAATAGTCAGAATAGATAATCTAATAGCAACTTCAAAATGAGTTTGAATGAAAGAAAAAATTGGTACTTACGTATTAACGCCACCGCAGCTACAGATTTGGCGGTTTTCACGTGCCGCCAATGTACACCTAAAATTTTTGCCAGATTTGGCCAATGTACACCTAATATTTTTGCCAGATTTGGCCTCTTTATTGGCGCAACTTCAACTGCGGTGGCGTTAATACGTAAGTACCAGAAAATCTTATCAATTAGATGTGTTAGCAATCATGGTGGCCTGTACAACAAGAAATATCAGATTCTTAATAATTTTTCCATACAACTATAAATATTTCTGAAAATAGGAATTCTGAATATTTTTAGGGAGACTTTTGTCGCTGGAAAATGAAGAGATCACTGTGATGAATATAATCAGATGGAATCAATGCCTCTAACAGCTAAACAAATGTTCACTCTCTTTTTCAGTGTTTTAATACTGTATACATCTTTACTACATCAATTCACCCTTTCCCAATTATTTCAATTTTTCACAGGATGAAAAGATCATGATAGATGGTGAATTCCCAAAAAATACAGACTTAGATAAGAATGCATTGCAGGATTTGAAAGAAGGTGAATTCAGTTTCACAGAAACGAATAAAATGATACAAGGAATATAATATAGTAGGGTAGATGCTCCAATTTTGACCACCTTAAGAGAAAATTTGAAATGGAAATTTCACAGGGGATGACTGTTTAAAGCATATTAAATCATACTTATACTATTCTTTAGCAAATTTTATTGGCTTTCTGCTAGTTATAAAATTTTTCTGAAGAATATTTTAGATTTAGAGTTATGAATTTTTAAACTTACTAACCCCATTTTCACCACTTTTGGCCACCTTGCATCAGTTTTGGCCATACTAATATTATATTTTTAACAGACATTCTAATGAATTTTAAGCAAAAATAAATTATTTTTATGCAATATATATTCTAGTACATTATTTTCTGTTATTTTAAATGTGATTCTTTTGATGAATTTATATGTAATAAAATTTACCTAAGATGATTTTAGCTGCAGATTTCTGCTAGAAAAAAAAAGGAATGCAGAAAACAATAATTTAATTTGGTTGATACAATACAAACTATAACTTAATTTGGTTGATAAAATACAAATTATATATATAATCACATATTTTTTTTGATAAAATATGAAACAAGAAATAGGGAGAGGAATAAACTTGCATTGCAAAAGTGCAGATTTTGTTAAAAATCTTACAAATCAAGAATTTGCATTATTTTATACTCACTAACAATATTCATAAATATGTATTTTTATAATTTTTAATTGCAACATTAATCAAATTCATCTGAATCATTTTTAAAATTAGAGCAATAAATGCATATAAATGAATATTCCTCATCACTTGATTCAGTTTCCTTAAGTTGAAATTTTCTAACATAAATGTGAGGTAAACATTCAAAATGGAGATGTTTTTGATATTCCATTTTGAATGGCCTTAACTGCATTACCAACTTTAGATGGTGAGTAGCAAAATTTTTTTATGGAAATGCTACCAGCTTTCTTATCTTTAATTGGAGCCATTACTATGTAAAATAAAAACAAACAAAACTAAATCAGTTACTTTTATTTTAGAAACAAAATTAAATTAGTTACTTTTATTTCAGAAACAAAGTTATATCAGTTACTTTTCATTTTGGAAACAAAACTAAATCAGTTGCTTTTATTTTAGAAATAAAATTAAGTTAGTTGCTTTTATTTTAGAAACAAAACTAAATTAGTTGATTTTATTTCATCCAGATATTCTTAAATTTATATAATGGCTAGAAACACAATAATGAAGTTATGTGGCCAAAACTGGCACATATAATAAATTTCAAGTACCAGTTTTGGCCACCACCCATTTAATCTTAAAAATAATTAATTTTGATATGAAATCAGAATGAAAAGAAAGCTTACCTCATAAACCCTAAAGACAATCAGTTTTAGATTAATTATTTCATTATGAGAGCTTGATGATGAAAAATTGCAAATACTTGTTCCTTAACAAAAACCTTAACAGTTGTAAGTATACAATACATGATCATGCATTTAATTTTTTTACAAGTCACATATTTGAGAAAAATGAAGCAATCAGATTGAAAATAGTAAAATAAGGATTGTTTAAAGTATTAGAATGCTTCTTATTAGTTAATTTGAAATTACTTGTTAACTATTGGAAAAACAGATCCAATGGTGCCAGAACTGAAGCATCTACCCTATATCATAGTAGAAAGGTAGAATTGAGACGTATGCTTGCTAAGATACAAGGAAAAGTGACGAAAATAAAAGATAAGATAATAACATATCGAACATAAGTAAATCACAATTTACCTTTCTTGAAGATGAATCGATGCTTTCTTGGAAATAAAATATTAAAAAAAAATTATTCCGCAGTTTTATTATCACTTACTTGATGATGATGAAGCTGTTTCAGATGTACACTCGCTCCTTGGCTGCTTTATCTCAAATTATCAAGTTCACCGTCTTATCTGAATGATAGGAGTTATGGGATTTGAAGCAACAAAGGCTGTAATCCCCAAGTCTTATCTGCAGTTTGTTTACTAACAATTGACTTGAAACCTTCTTGGTTGCCGATATACATCTCTATTTTCAACTGGTCTTGATTCTTTATCGCACTAGAACACTATCACACAACTCATGTTTACGGGTCTATTCTGGTACCTCCGGTTGGGTTGGGAGACGTCACTTTTTCCGCATGTTAACAACGGGAAAAGTGACGTCTGCCAACCCAACCGGGGGTAGCAGAATAGAGCCCTTAGTGTTGTCCTGTGGTCTAAGCATCTTTTTTTCTGGTAAGACTTTTTTACTTCCTCCTCAACCAACTCTACAAACATAAAGAATTGTTATCAACAAAAATTCGACCTTGAGATTTTGATGAATCTCCACGTTTTAGAGTTTCGAGAGTAAGAAAGAAATATTTTTCCGTACGCCATTATTCAAGAAGGTAAAGAGATGGACAGATGAAATTTGGTGAGGTCGTAACATCAAAACTGTAGATTCAGAGGACAAATTTCGGACGAAATCCATCTACAAGATGTCTGCCGGTCCGTGCACATGTGAACGCGTTCATTCAGAAACTTAAATAGCTAGATGGACAAAATTTGGCAAAAAAAAATAATAATAATAATAATAATAATTATCGTCAGAAATGAAGATCCGTATCAAATTTGTTGCAAATCCGTCAACGCGTTGATTTTCCGTTGGTCTGCCTATTTGCATACATTTGAACGCGATCACTCCTAAAGTGAAACACAAAGACTTAGGTGAATGAAATTAGATGTGTGGTATTCTAACCATGATTTTAGATCTGTATCACGTTTTGGTTTCAACCAAGGCGTCCAAAGTACATTCTTGGATTTTGTTATATCATTTATTTCATCATAATATGAAGCACAAAATGCGCTGCTACATGCGGAGGTCGGAAGAAAGGACGGGGGCTCGCCTTTCCTCGTTCTTCCATTCCGAGGACAGTAAAAATCTGAGTACTCGTGGCGGTCGCATGAGTACTCAGCTGCTGAACTTTTCTGCCTGTAAACGTGATACCTCAAACAATGGCGGCGAATGTGTGGAAAAACTGAGAGAGCTATTATAAAATTTATAGACATCTAAAAGACCCTCCAGATAGCATGTGCACTTGCATCAAGTTTCATTTTTCTTGATATTAGCTTGTCATGACAAACTTGAAGGGGCAACTTTGCAGCAAACTTCCTGCAAAGTAACAAAGCATGGTCGACCAACCCACTTGCAAAACCAGTTTACCGTGGAGTTGTTATAACAAACTTCACATCACGATTGCAAAACAAGTTTGCTGCAAAGATGATACTTCCATCTTTTTACTAAATATAGAACTCGCACTTTAAAGAAAACTATATCGCCTTTTTCTTAATGTTGAAATTTTAATGTTTATAAACAAAATTAAACCTAATAAACAGTCAATGTTTGTTGAAAAATATACGCCTTAACGTATTGTCACCATGTCCAGTCGCGTAGGTCATAAACGCTTTAACGTTCTGTCACCATGTCCAGTGGCGTAGGTCATAAAAGCCTTAACGTTCTGTCACCATGTCCTGTGGCGTAGCGGAAGTCAGTGGTACCCGGAAAATAATATTTTTTTTACCAGTCGTTAGCAGTGTCTTGACAAGTGTCAATGGCGCCAGGGGTTGGTATTATTTTTATACCTCCTTAACATAGTTTGCATTAAAAGCGGCATACAAGTGGTGTAGTCGTAAATTAACTGGGTGATATTGTTGGGGGAGGGGCGTAAATGGAGAGGGTGTGTAGGGGATCATTTCACAATAAAATATTGTTTACATTTAAAATTATAATTATTTTATCTAGGTATTGAAATCGTGAAATATTAAAACTACAACACCGAAACAAGGCATATATCACTGTTATTATTTTATTTTGGTTCAAAAATTAACATAGTGCGTGCTGTAGTTTGAAGCATGAATATAATGAAGATGTTAAAGAATATTTTTTTAATGTATAGTGATTTCAAATTATACTAAAATTAAGTATTGTCAAAGTAAAATCAAGACATTTATAAGTAATATCGCAAATATCACGAGTTTTCCGAATCAAAATATAAAATACATCTAAATGTGCTTTTAATCCCTTCCCGTCAAAACTTACCAGTGACTTATTATTTTTATTAATTTCAAATATCCATAATATTTTGAAAAGTAAGGATTGGACAAAGATCGCTCTGTTTTAAGAAGATTTCTTACAATTTTTTTTCTTATTTATTTTTCTTAAAAAAAGCAGTGCCGGAACGGCTTTTCGGTGCGTTCCGGCACCACTACACCCTTGTAGCAGTAGGTTTTGACTCCATGGCGCCCTTACAACTGGTGAGCAACCATCAAGAAAAGGACAATCCCTAACTTGGTTGGAGACCGGTTGGGATTGCAGGTGCAGGCTAACAAAAGAGTGGAGTGACAGCGTCGCCAAGGGGTCTGGTACGGGACAATTAGAGAGAAAAATTTGCCTTTGTGTGAATAGCGAGAGCGAAAGGATGGATGCTGGTCGAAAACTAAAGCTTTGTAAAATGGAATGCGATTGCCTCGTGAGCAGACATTAAGCGTAGAAAAAGGTGAATTCAGGTTTTGAAGGAGGATATCGACTTTGGGGACAGAAACCAGAGAGGTCGTGAGGTTTTTTTTTTCGGATCGAGATTGGCAGTGCTCCCGATAGGGATTGCGATTTCTTGTGTTTTGCCGACAGACACGGAACTCGGGCCTGATCTTGCGAGAGTTTACGAAGAACTCCGGAAACCTTTCTTAATTTTTCCATCAGAGTGCAGGTTCGTGACAGTTAATTAATGAGGAGACACCTCTAGCAAGTTCAATTGGAAAGGTTTCAAACCCGGTCCTGGTACAGACGTTCCATTATTTCCTAGAGTTAAACCAAAATTCTTGAGTTTATTTAAAATCACTACAACTGGTTGTTCTTAATTTTCATTTTAAAAGAATAATAATAAAATCGCGACAATATTGCTTTCTGGCTTGACAGGCTAGATAATTTTCCTACTTTTCTAGTCATTCTACTTGTACTTGTAGCACTGACGCGGTCGAAGACATTTTTTGGCTAGTTATTTCATTGTATTTTTTATTAAATTATCGAAAGTATTATAGTGTTCTTTATGATTTTTATCGTCAGGTGAGGAAGGTCTGCAAAGTTGAGGTGTTTTTGTTTACATAAGCCATGCGGTTTGACATTCGTCACGACGCTAAAAAAATTTTATGATCTCCGCCCCCCCCCCCAACCCGAATCCTAGATTCGCCACAGACGATTATTATTATTATTTTATGCGCACAATGATAGAGTTACTACCGCTGCTCTTCTTAGTTAGAATTTTTTCCTGCACGCCCCTTCAAGATGCCTCCCCTTCTAGCTACGCCACTGAACGGCAGCGACATCTATATTGCATAGTAAGCCTAGCAGTTAAATATAATGTTTGTCCGTTGTGTCTTTGGCGCCGAGTCCAAAGCACAAAATAGTGCCCCGGTGGCATAATACCAACCTTTACAGGAATAGGGACAATGGAGAAATTTCCAGCATGCTGATTGGTTGTTTCAGCGACGTCACGTATGACGTCAGATTATTACTTGTTATTGAAGTATTAATAAAAAAATGCATAAGAAATACAAAAGTTTAAAAAGTATCACCTTTTTTGTTTTTCTTTTAAAACCTTCCCTTAATTATCTTTTCAATTTTAATAATAAGCAGTAGTTTGTAACTATGCATGCAGATACCATAAGTATTATATATGTACGAAAGAGAAAGAGTGACCATGTGTAAGTGATAAGTTCCAGTTAAAGAATAAAAATGTACTAAAAAATTCATAAAGTTTTCAGATCAGCAGATAAATTGAAAAATTCTTTAGTTATTAATGATATCTCTTTCTCAAAACGAAAAGTCTAAATAAATTACTTCCTTTTTTATTACTTAAATTGTATTATCAGGAAGAAATAGGAAAAAAAGTTTGAAAAATTGAAAAGTCAAAAATTATAAAATAATTGACAGTGCAAAATATTCACATTGAAAATTAATGGCTTTCAATTTAAATTCAAATGAAAGATTGCATTTTAATTTAAAAAGAAAATATTAGATATTTAATTAAAAATAGCAGTTATCATATTTTGCTCAGAGATGGCGCCCCTATTTATTTTGTTTCACACTCAATATTACAAGCCATTCTGTCGAGCTCAAATTTGATGTAGAAAGACTGAAATTCATTGGAAATAACAAAGGTATTTTCGTTAGTACAATTCGTTTAAAAATCGTATTTTTAGGTGTTAATACGTATTCATCAGAGGATAAACTTTAAATGTAATTTGATCACCACTATAAGGTAACTAGACAGTAAGTTTCTGACATCATACGCGACGTTGCTGAAACAACCAATCAGAACGCTCGAAAATTTTCCATTGTCCCTATTCCTGTAAAGGTTGGTATTATGCGCCCCGGTGGCCTTGTGGCAAGGCGTCGGCTTTGGGGCCGGAGGGTTCCAAGTTCGAAACCTGATTCCACTGAAGATCCGTTGTGTATGGGACATGCTGCACGCTAAATCAAACAAAGAGGGTCAAACGTCTTCCCGTTGGTTCAGTGCGGAAGTTTGGAGACGAAGGTGGCAGTTCAGGTGACCCCTTGACATCTGACTGTGGTTCAAACTTTTGATGATCCTTCCCAAAATAGTCCTCGTGTGACTTCAAATAGGGACGTTATTATAACTAAAGTAAACCACATCACAAAATATTAACCCTCTGATTCCTAAGGTTATTGAAATAAAGGGAACTCAAAATACGGGAACGTCCGAGCTGCTCCATCATTCCCCTCAGAAACCACAATGACAGCTGGCATTGTCCGAATTGTAAGAAAACTCCCCTCTTCCCCAAACACATCTGGGCGAGCCACTCTAACGAATAAAGCACGAGCCGCGGGTGTCAAATCAATCACACTTAACGAAAGAGGGTGGATATTTCAGAGTGTCATTCGGACGCCCATCGTCTTTTGCTTGAAGGGACGTATGGGACAATACCATATCGATAGAGTTAATGATAGGTTTTAGCAAGAAATCACTACGAAATTGTAGGGAAATACAGTAAGGAAATTTTCAAAACATATAATGGAGAACAGAGGAAATAATTTCAATGAAAGATTTTTCGATATTATTTTAATTATTAGTAATTATTTATTATTTTAAATTAATGAGATCTTTGCGACTAATGCTTGCTGCAAAGAGTTAGGTTCTTGTTAGGTTCCAATTTAGTTAGCTTCAGTCTCAAGTCTCTTCGTTGTGTTACATCCAGCTTTTTTCTTTTCTTTCTTTTCCATTTTCGAATTATCCCCTAAACAACCCATTTCCCTCCTGCGGGACCCACGTTGTAAAACACAGAGGTAAAGAGTAGGGAACGAGGAATTTTCATTTGCTGAGACTGAAAGAAGAGTTTCCTTAAGTTTATGTTATTGTTACGAGCATGGAAAGTCGCTTCCCAGCAATGTGAGTCTTATGGTTGGGAAGAGAGTTTTACAAGGTTAAGCATGGGATGACTAGCGTAGCCACGTCTGGTTCCCTGACCTTGGCGACAAACTTGGCGACCATCTTCACGACTTGGCGACTTTGGCGACGAAATATGGGATCTCAAAGGTGCTGGAAACTTCTCGATATCTTTATTAGGAGAGAAGATACGCCATGAATGTGCTAGATCATTCCATGTGACGTCACGGCCTGCCGGGAAAACTATATAAGGAGAGCGCTTGGACGACGGAGGGTGATCGACTGGGATCGCCTTGGAGCGCGAACGCCTTTGAAGTTTTGCCCGCAGTGCTAGCTAGGAAGCTGGTGAGCTGGGCGCTATTGAAAGTGCAGTTATTGTCTACTAGTTAGTAGTTATTTGCTGACTGTTTGTGTTGTTAGATAACAAAGTGCTGAACTGTTATTACCTGCGAATTGTTGTCTGTTTACATTGGTAATCTGTGCAAGAACTATTGTTTCCTGTACCTGTGCTACGTGTTTTCCTGCATATTTGTAAATAAACCTTCATTCTCCATTATCCTGCGTGTTGGACTGTTTACACCATACACCCACTGAAAGACTTTTTGCAACATTATATTTTAAAGCAGAGGTTCTCAACCCGTGGTACGCGTACCCCTGCGGGTACGTGAAGGACCATTTGGGGGTACGCGAAATTAAATTTGTTAATGGCGGAAACAAACAAACAAAAAAAAAACATGAGGGATTAAATATTTAGAAATTTTTTTTCTCTACAAGAAAATACTTACTATTTAACCACTTGAATCGTACATTATTACGAAGTGTAATTTTCAGCTATCCTTATAAGTTGAAACGAAATAATTACTCTCTATTATCCGTGCGCGGATTATCCGATTTGCGGATTATCCGTGCTCATTCCGGACTCACAAAAAAGTTAAAAACAAACATTTTCACTCTTATCATGCATGTAAAATCGATGTCTATGTTCGATCGAGAGATTCATTCCTTGAAACTAGTGAGCCGTGACGGCGGAGGCTAAAGAATATTTTTTTTTCTTTTTTCCTCCACGTGCAATCTCTACCGGTTCAATCCCTAATTTTCAGAGAAATGAATTATATAGCTCATTCTCGTACCAACACGCTTCTTCCTGACACGTTATTCTTTAACTTCTTCGTCTTCTTTCACTTTCGCACGTGTTCCTTTAGTTTTTGCGTCTTTTTTATCGTCAGTTGGTAGCGTGAAATTTTTTACTGGCAAAAATAAGAGATGTGAAACGAAAACGAAACGTTTTAAATGTTAAACAAAAATTGGAAATCCTTCAAAAACTTGATGGAGAATCAACTCGTACTGATGCAGAAGATATATTAAATGAGGGAAATACAATTTCTTATTCTGCTGCTCTACAATCTGTGGAAACTTTGTTAGATTATGTGGGACAAAGAGAATTTGATTACGGTGACATTACTGCGGTTCGTAAAATACGTGTCGATATACGACAAGAGATGAACAAACAGCAGAAGCAAAGACGCATTACAGATTTTTTTAAACAGTAAATGTTAAAAGGAAAATTCCTAGTTTGATGTTATATAGCATGGAAATGTAAGTATTTTTTATATTTTTGTACTGATGTTGATTTTTTTTAATAAAAAGGAGTTTTCGGATTATCCGTGTTTTTCTATTTTCCGTGCGATCCTCCCGGTGATTAACCCGGATAATCGGGAGTGCACTGTATAACTAGAAAATCACCCGTCATGGTATGACGGGTGCAAATTGCTTCTTCATTCGAGAGATTTCCCGTCAAATTTGACGTGCTTAAATAGATATGCATGCGAGAGAACTGTTTAACATTCATTGAAAACAAATAAAATAAACATATGTTTTATGAGAGGGAACATTTTTTTATTTATATATTGCTTTATTCAAAAATCCTCTTGGTAAACAACATTCCGTTTGAAGTATTTTTCGTTGTTTAACAATTTTCCTTGTACTTCAGATGTCTTTGTGTAAATTTTAACGTTGCCAAAAAATATTATCAAATTATATCATCACGATTGCAATAAATAATAAGAAGCATCGTGGCGTCCAAACTATGTCACGCGCATGATATACCTCTGACGTAATTTACTACTTTCTATTAAAAAACGGAAATTGATTTGAAACTAGGGGGCTCTGCCCCCTGCTATCTAAAGCTCGCCAACCCCCAGAAGGATTGCGTTGCAATCCTCCCAGGTTTGCTACTCAAACCCTGCTCGCTTCGCTCGCTATAATGAGGACACTGTGTGTCCTAGAAGTTATTCTAAAATCTTCATATATATATATGAATCAGCTTTATTTTGCTTCTGATGCTTTAACTTAAATCAGCACAGAATAAAATTTTTTAGCCTCAAAAAAGATATTTTTCTGCAAATAAAACTTACAAAGTAAAGCTGATTTCCTTTTAATGCTTTCACCTTAATAAAGAAGGAATAAAATTTTTTGGCTCTGAAAAGGGCCGTTTTTTATATAGTGAAAGCATCAGGAACCTCCCCCATAAACACAATTAAATATTTCACATTTTGGAGCTATCACAGAAACAGATTCAAAAGATTGTGCTGTACGAAAGCAGGTATATACATATTCAATAAATTCCTATATATAAAATAATATACAGCATTGAAATAAATTAAAAATGTAAAGAAAAAAAAATACACTTGACAATCAACCACACAAAACTTCCCACTAAACATAGTTAAATATTTCACATTTTGGAGCTACCACAGAAACAGATTCAAAAGATCGTACTCTACGAAAACATAAATTGTACGAAAGCAGGTATATACATATTCAATACATTCATATATAAAATAATATACAACATTGAAGATTGTGCTCTACAAAAAAAAATTGTATCAAAGCAGGTATATTCAATCCACTCAGATATAAAATAATACACAACATTGAAACAAATAAAAAATGTAATGCAAAAAAATACACTTGACAATCAAACACAGAAAACTTCCTCATAAACACAGTTAAATATTTCACATTTTGGAGCTACCATAGAAACAGATTCAAAAGATCGTGCTCTTGATAAGCCAACATAGAGTTGTCCATGACTAAAAACCGGCTCATTGAGCACCAAACATATCTTTTCAAAAGTTTGGCCTTGCGACTTATTAATTGTCATGGAAAAGGCTAAACGAATGGGAAATTGCATACGTTTAAATTTGAAAGGCATGTTAGTCTGAGATGGAATCAAAGGGATTCGGGGAATGAGAAACGTCTCTGTACCATCACTGGATTTTGCCTGAATAATGTTTTGCTGCAATTTTGTGATAATTAGGCGTGTACCATTGCATAATCCTTTAGAGGGAGCTAAATTTCTCAACAGCATTATAATGCAACCTATTTTCAACTTTAACTCATATGGAGGCCAACCAGTTGGTGTCAAAGAATTTGAAAATTCTTCAGGAAATGTCAATTGATCTTGAGGATCTTCACTCATGATCATATCAACTGCTTTATAAACAGTTTCATTTCCCGGCATAAATTCCAACACTTTATTGTTGATTTCCATGGATCGCTCATTATTAACAGTAAGGATATCTCGACCTTTAAGCTCCTGTGGGGTCACATTGGAAAAATCTATATCACTGTACAATTGATGTATAGGGTCTTGTATTGAAGGGTAGCATTGCAAAGGCAACTGAATCGTTGAGCCACTTTTTTTCTCTCCAATGTCCAACAACCAAGCACCAAAATCCCTTTCAGATTCAAGGGCACACATATTTTTTGTCAGATATAACTTATGAAATTTCAACCAAAGAGCGTGTTTTTTTTCAAGGAGCTGGCAACAGTTAATGTTCTTGGACCTCTTAAAATTACTGGAAGAACTTGGCGAAAATCTCCACCCAGTAGAATGACTTTGCCCCCAAACAGTTCTTTACATTTTGTGAGATCTTGTAAAAGTCTATCAACAGCTAAGAAAGCATGAACATGTGTCATGGGTGCTTCATCCCACACAATTAATTTTGTTTTCAGTTACATGTCAGCTTCTTTTGTATTAGGCTTCAAATTGCAAGTAGATGTTGCATTTAAATCAATTGGAATTTTAAAAACAGAATGGACTGTTCTCCCCCCTATTAATAGAGTTGCAGCAATACCTGTAGATGCAACAGGAATAACATCGTCACCTCTATCACGTATTGTATGAAGCAAAGTTGAATAAACAAAAGTTTTTCCTGTCCCAGCAGGACCATCTAAAAAATAACACTTGGGTGTATCTGCGGCGTTGTTGTACACTGCACTTAATAAGATTTCCACAACATTCCGCTGTTCACTATTTAACTGCATAGTATAACTATTAGCTTTAGCCTGCTCTTCCACAACATCAAAGTTCGCTCTCTCCAAAACACTTGCAGGCAAATCAACAGTTGGTAGATGCAGTTTTTGGAGACTTAAATTGTAGGATGTAAGCAGTTCCTCAATATCTGCAAGTGCATAGTGAGGTCCAGTCTGCTCAGAATAACGATGCACAAAGTCCTTACAAAGTGAAACTTGATGCTGCACCCATAAATCTGGAACATCCTCCACTTCTCCAAAGCTACAAATCATTGCGAACAGCATGCGCAACTGTCTCGGAGATTGAAATTGTGCAGCTTCATTCAAAGCATCATGCCACTGCTGGTCACCTCGAAGAAGTCCATACTCCTGACATGCTTGTTGAAATGTAATGCATCTTAATCCATTTACGGTCAAAATATCATCAACACTAATGGCCCCAGACTTGCGCAGTAGTAGCATCCACAAATAGCAACTCTCAGTATCCAGTATACTAACTACTGGCAGTCTCCCAATAACATTTTGTCTACCACGTTGTCGCTTCTTCCAATTTGTGGTACTCTTATCAAACATATAATATTGTGGAATATCTGAGTAAGAAATGTTGTGAGCTGAAGGATCATTTTTGTTTAGTTCAAACCATGATGTTAGTGTTGTTTTTCTTAAAGCAGCTCGTTCAATTGCTTGGGCTTCTTGACCGTCTTGGTACACAATCGGCTGTTGCTGTGGTAAATGCACAGCTAAGCGCACTACAGTGTGGGATTTATGCGACAAATTAAATTCATTTAAACGCCACATGGCTTCAGGTGCACTAACATACCTACCTTCAACAAAACTTAAAATTTCATCATGATACAGAGCACCTTCTTTTTGTGTTTTGACCGAGGCTGCATCATGTCCTTTTTATACATATTTATATAAGTATTTGACACTTTTAACTGAGGCACAAACTTCAACATTAATATGCGCATTAAATTTTTTAAGCAACCAAGGATTATATGGGACAACCCATCTGTTATCGATGGAATATTTCCCTACTTGGACAGGTTCAGTGGCTCTTCTGCGATAAATAGGGTATCCATTAACATTTTCCTCTGTATCATCCTTGAATTGTTTCGGAAAACTTTTGCAGCACTGTCCATCTCTCATGCATGGAGAATTTATGTTTATAGTTCCACATGGGGCATGTACCATGCATTTTGTCACAATTTG
>BGPR01001804.1:164355-174763 GCA_013235015.1 Araneus ventricosus | reverse complement strand
AAAAGTTTTGTAATTTTTTACATTTTATTTAAAATTACTTTTAAATTTCATTTTTTTTATACTCAGATTTAAAACTTTTTTTTTTAAGTTACCCGCAAAGAAATGTTTTTTATTCAGTTTGTCATATTGTTTGTTGCTCAAAAACTGCTTATTTAGATATTAAATTTAAATCAATAAAGTATCTGGTTTGGAAGTTGGGGTGGGGACACAAAACTTACATTGCCTATTACTGCCCTCCTAAGCATAAAGGCGTATCTCAATTTTTTTCAATTTTCAGATTTTTCCTACTTAGTAATGTTTCGAGCTGCCCGCATTATTCCTAAGCAAAAGGCGTATCTTATTGAAAAATAGAGAAAACCACTAAAGAATTATGCGTATCTTATAAACCTAGCAGTATATTTTTTTCTGACTCTACCGTAACTGTTGCTACTGGCGAGAGTTTTTCGAAACTGATTAAAACATATCTGCGATCTAGTATAAAGGAGACGACTAGTTGGTTTGAACCATATCAATTGAACAGGACCTTCTGACAGCATTGATATTGAGAATATCATGAAAGATTTTGCAGATAAGAAAGGCAAGGGATCATGTGAAGAGACTTTATAATATAGTAAAGAATCATATTTTATAAAATAAATTTGTTCGATACATTATTTTAGCTTCTGAAAAGACTTCTTTATATTCTTAAATATTTCTGAAATTAAAATTCTGCATAACATTATTAAGTCTATTTGACAGATAAAACATACATATTTCTAGAGTAAAATTTTGTTGACATTTAAATACACAGGCAATATAGAATTTAAAAATTACGTTGGTTCGGGGCAAGTTGCTTCTTCCCGTTGAAATACCTCGGCCGCCTCTGATTATCAGAACTGTATACTCTGAACTTACGAGCTTGGCGAAATCGAAAGTCACCAAGTTAGCTCGGCGTCTTTAACAACAAATACCAAACTTCCAGCCTCTTTCGTCACAGATGTGAAGGTGCTCCAAGACACGCATTTAAATAACAATTAAATAAATAACCATTGACGTTGATTAGCCCTTAACTGTTTTGAGCTCCACTCGTGCGTCAAATTGTATTTTAAACTTACATAAATTTACAGCATTCATGGACGTCATAATTCGATGAGAAAGAAGGTAATCTGTTAACATCTAAATTGTTCTGCGACAATTGTCCATAGAACACTTGGAATTTAGATAAATTTAAGATCACCAACTTCACTCACATCAATTATTTTTAAACTACAACTAAGTTGGCTTCATGACGTCACTAATTCGATGAGAAAGAACGTAATCTTTACATCTAAGTGTTCTGCGAGACTTGCCATAGGACACTTGGAATTTAGATAAATTTAAGGTCACTAACTCACTCGTACACATCAAATTATGGTATTTTAAACTACAATTAAAGTTAAGGCAGATAGACGTCATATTCGATGAGAAAAGACAGTAATCTATTAACATCTCAAATGTTCTGCGGACATTTGTCCATAGAACACTTGCGAATTTAGGTAAATTTAAGGTGACCAACTCCATACATCAAATTATGGTATTTTATTAACTACAATCTAAAAGTTAAGGCATGATAGACGTCATAATTCGATGAGAAAGAACGAGTAATCTATTAACATCTCAAGTGTTCTGCGGACATTTGCCATAGAACACTTGGAATTTAGATATTTACGGTGACCAACTCCACTCGTGCATCAAATTTTGATTTTAACTTACAATCTAAAGTTAAGGCATAGACGTCATAATTCGAAGAAAGAACGAGTAATCTATTAACATCTCAAGTGTTCTGCGGACATTGTCCAGAACACTTGGAATTTAGATAAATTTAAGTGACCAACTCCACTCGTACATCAAATTATTATTT
Source organism: Araneus ventricosus (assembly GCA_013235015.1). Classification (NCBI taxonomy): domain Eukaryota; kingdom Metazoa; phylum Arthropoda; class Arachnida; order Araneae; family Araneidae; genus Araneus; species Araneus ventricosus. The sequence goes on along the minus strand of BGPR01001804.1, from coordinate 172,884 downwards.
CTAAACTTAAATCTAAGTTAAGGCATGCATAGACGTCATAATTGATGAGAAAAGAACGAGTAATCTATTAACATCTCAAATTGTTCTGCGGCATTTGTCCATAGAACACTTGGAATTTAGATAAATTTAAGGTGACCAACTCCACTCATGTCAAATTTGGTATTTCTAAACTTACAATCTAAAGTTAAGGCATGCATAGACGTCATAATTCGATGAGAAAAGAACGAGTAATCTATTAACATCTCAAGTGTTCTGCGGAATTTGTCCATAGAACACTTGGAATTTAGATAAATTTACGGTGACCAACTCCACTCGTGCCATCAAATTTTGGTATTTCTAAACAATCAAGGTAAGGCATGCATAGACGTCATTGATGAGAAAAGAACGAGTAATCTATTACTCTCAAGTGTTCTGCGACATTTGTCCATAGAACACTTGGAATTTAGATAAATTTAGGTGACCAACTCCACTCGTGCATCAAATTTTGTTTTAAACTTACAATCTAAAGTTAAAGGCATGAGACGTCATATTCGATGAGAAAAGAAAACGAAATTATTAACATCTCAAGTGTTCTGCGACCTGTCTAGAACGCGGAATTTAGAACTCAATTTAAGGTGACCAATCCACTCGTATCAAATTTGATTTCTAAACTTACTCAAAGTTAGGCATAACGTCATAATTGAAGAAAAAAAGAACAGTAATCGTAGTCACCAATGCCGCGACATGCCCATAGAACATTGCATGAGTAATGACCAACTGCCATGAAAGGATCTAAATTTGATAGAAAAGGCAAAACTGTATGGACTGATACTGGAGAAAAAGTAAACTAATTTATGCGGACACCTATAAATTTAGTGTCTTGACAGTCGAAAGCAGTGGAAACAAGATTGAGAATTGAACGGTATGAAGAAGACTCTGGGAATCGGAACGGTAAAACGGTTGCGATATCAGCACAGTGCGTGCAAGAGTTCAGAAATATTGAGAATGACCGATCACCCCAAAGGCGCGAAAAGCTTTCCTGCAATCAGTAGGACTGTGACCGATGTGGGGAGACAAATGACCTTATGCACCGTTTGGGTTCGAGTATGAAAAACAACTGTCTAAGGGAATATACAAACGATCTCCTATAAGTGACTCAGAAATAAAAGCAGTTCTGAGTCAGCTGTTAAGAACAAGACAACCAATGGCTGCCTCGAGCGAATAAAGATGATCGGTGGATGTGATGTCACATGCACTAGGTCCATTTGGCTTTCTAGAAGATCTCAATTTTCTGATAAGGAAAGCGTTGTGCCAAAACCGAATACATCTCGGATCTGAAATTAGGATCATCGTCAGGACAGAATGATTACAAATAAGAATTTGTTACCCGGGGAATGTTTTGAGATATAGAGTTATTTTTCCGAGGCTCTCGGCTAGTAAAAACAGACATATTTTTCCAGATAATTACAAAATGGCAAAACAAATACAAAATATGTACAAGGAATAATAAATATTTGAAAGAAGAAAAAAACGGTCATGTGAGAAAAGATCTTGCAAACTACAAAAAATTAGATACAATGAAAGTCTATGGCTTCGAAAACAACACTAGATTAAAAAGTTATTTTTTCAAATATGAATGGCATTTAATTATATTATCTAAAATATAAAACAGAGAAATACATGTGTCTGTCGTCACAGAACTCTCTAGCATGGTGAACAGAGCCTTGAAATTTGCACACGACATTCTACAGCACATTTCTAGGTCGACTGGTACTATTTTCAACTTTCAGAAATAATTAGTTCTTAAACATTTCATTAAATAACGAAAATTAAGCTATTTATTAGACGTTTTTTTACATATACTTCTGTAATATTATCACTACGGAAAATTATTTTTACACCATCTTAAAATAGAAATTATCTCTTTAATGAAATACTATATTTTGATTTTTTCCTAAATTTTAATCAGACATTTCAAAAAACGCCTGTCAAGCGCAATTCGTACAGATACTTTCTATTAGTTATAAATTAAATTCTAACCTATTTAGCTTCAGTCTAGTCCGTGTTTTACGTTAACAGGGCAAAAGCACCGTCTGCATGTATTAAAAAAAATATGGCTTTATTTCGGACATTAACTAAAGTCAATATTCTTACTTCCGTTTTTTTATTTTGAAACTATACACAACTTTTACTGTCACGTGCAATCCGACGTTAGTTTGATTATGCGATGTTTCGCGTTTAATTTTTACAAATTTTAAATCGTAAAATTAATCTTGGGTCATTGAGATATTTGAGTCAGACAACGGAAAACGCGCGAGGAATTGAAAAATTGTTATTTAGTTTATAGAAAAGACTAACCATTAGTATTTTTCTTAAACTTCTATAAATTATTCTATAAATCTCAAAGAAAGAAAAGAAGCATTTAATCTTGCAAAGTCTCGCCAATGCATTAAGGCAGTCTGAGGTACAACTTGTTGAGAGAAAAAATACGTGAATCCATGTAATTTAAAATTGGGAAATCAGAAAAACTGTTTATTTAGTATATATTAGCTTTACTTATGCTTCAATATGATCAAAGCAGTCCAATGACGTTAACTATCTCTTTCTATTGTGTCTATTATTTTCACAAATTTTTTAAATTATCCTAAATTGAATTTCTAAATGCTTTTTCTGATCAGTCACACAAACACTACAAAGAAGGAGATTCTACTCCGGATAATGGCAATGAAAAAAGACTTATGTAAAAGCTTCTGTTCACGCGTAACAATCAATGATGGGGAGGAAAAAAATGGTACCAGGATGGTTGGATTCGCGGCTGGCTCAAATTACGGAGAAAAAAAGGTAAGATGGGGGGGAGTTCTGATGCGGCGAGGATGTCAACGACTGACACGAGGGTGGACAACGAAAATCAAAGAAAGACATTGCTGCGAAAGAGACTTGTTTATTAAGTTTAAAGTGTTACAAATAGCTTAGACTCGAAAGATATATTTTATAACTAGGCAACGCCGGGTACATCATCTAGTATATCTATATAATATAAAACAGAAAATACACATGTAAAATTGCAAGTCTATAAGTCTCAGACAAACGGTGAAAGTAGCGACATGAAATTTACACACAACATTTGGGAGTTCATTTCTAGGTCGAGAGGTGCTATTTTTTAACTTCAGATTGATTAGTTCTTAAGACATTTAATTAAATAAGCCGAAAAGTAAGCCTTTAATGCTAACATTCTAAACACGTTTTTTTCCAATAATCTTCTAAAATATATATTGCACGGCAATTATCTCTACATCATCTTAAAGCAAACAATTATCTTTTGAATGATAAGTTATTACATTTATGTAATCTCTATATGATAATTTCAAATGTATTATTTACTGAGGTTATTTCAAATTCAGAATTAGCATTTAAGATGATTTAATTAAATAACAAAATTAGCCGCTCTTAAGCCCTAATTTGCATTTCTTTTTGCCAATACTTCTGAAGATATTTTGCACGAAGAGTATTTTTACACCTTCTGAATTATCTTTTTAATGATAGTTATTCCATTGCGGAACAATTTTTCTTAATTTATGAAATTAAGGTTTCAACATTGCTTGTTTTCTACTTTCTATCTTATAAAAATTGAATTCAGAAGCCAATTTACTGTTTCATCAAATCCTTCATTTCACGTCCATTTTGCCACGAGTTGAAGTTAATGTAAGAGAATATTATTTTCTTTGGATATTTTAACTCTAAGGAGAAGACTTTTCATTTCCGGTTTTTTTTATGTCGTAGCATAGACCTCCTTCAATATAGTTGGACAGTAATCTAATTACACTGTGCAATTGAATTAATTACTCTCTGAGATGTATTGTTCAATTAAAAAATTTAACTAATCCTTATGAGTGTGTTAAGTCTTTCAAGTTTACTTAGATCAGTTCTTATCGAAGGGAGAGGAACTAGAGAGGAAAAAAGGTGTTTTACCCGTCTATCTGTCAAAAGAAGTCTTCCCTAAACGGTGAATAGCATCGACACGAAATTTGCGCATGCCATTCCGGTCCCTATTTCTAGATCAATTGTGCTTTTTTTCAACTTTCAAAAATGCTTACTTTTTAAAATATTTACATAAATAACAAAAATTAAGTCGATTTTCGCCGTTTATTTCCCTCGGTTTTTTGTCAATAACTTTTGAAATATATATTGCACGAAGATGATTTATGTACAATCTTAAACAGCAGAAAATTTTCTTTTTACTCATCCGAATTTAAATGGCATACGTTCTATCCCTCCATTTTAATAAACATTTCGAAATTCATTTCAAGCATAATTTGTAACAATACTTTCTATTATTGTAATTAACTTCAAAACCGATATATTGTTTTATCAAATCCTTCATTCTCGTGTTTTTGTCATTGTTAAAAATTTACAATAAAAAATACTGCTTTCTTTGAATATTAACAGAAAGGCAGAATTTTTGTTTCCACTTTTATTTCGTAGCATGCACATACAGTAGAGTCTCCCCTACAGCAGAGAATCTCTCCCTACAGCAGAAGTCACCCTGGCAATTTCTCCCTATAACGAAATTTTTTTAATCCGGAATGTTAAATAGCATTAAAATGACCTCCATACTGAAGTGGTTGTCTCCCTATAACGAATTTTTTCCGGGCGCTTTATCTTTTCGATTTTGTCATTTTGAAGAAAGTTGTCAATTTCTGTGCTAACAAATCGCTCGCACGTGCATCTTTCTGAAACCACTCGCATTGTTTGTTCCAGCGTAACACATAACAATAGAATGCTATGTGAAGGGTGTCGTTTGTGGGGACCTGGTTTCTACAGAGGAGCAACATTTCTACGGGTCAAGATTCCAAGAATCGGGTGGAGTGGGATGGAAACAGCAAAATGGATGGCGACAATGCGCATTTTACTGTTTATCCATATAGTCCATATTATTCTCTAAATTGTTGAATTGTCTTCACTTTGAGCATTTATTTATACAATAAAAATTAGTATAATTTTAAAAAAATTTATAATAAATATTACTTCATTTTAATTGAAAGTCATAATTAAATATTTTTTGAACTTATCAGCACATACTAAAGGTTTGTCATTTACTGAAATATGCAAAAAAAATCTCTCTATCTCCGTATAAACAATTTGCTCTATAATGAAATCTTTTAATACAATTTGAATATTCTAATACAAAGTATCCCAGGACTGTTGGCATGTGACCCATTCATCTGCTAATAAATTCGAAAACATTAAAAATATTCCAAGAATAATGTTCTGAATTTAAACGACAATGGATTTTAAGTTTTAGAACACACTCCTTGTAAATCAAATGGAAGCCCTGAAAATAATTAAAATAATAATAATAATATAGGCGGCCTCCCCAAAGTTGCAGAGCCCATAGGCAGTTGCCTACATTGTCTATTTGGTAATCCGGCCCTGATCATATACCTTGCTTATCGATGTGAAACTTTGATTTTTTTTCTAGCCGTGTTACAATTTTTTTTTAAATCGCAAACTTATCAAGAAACAAAAAATTAAAATTTCTGTGAAATAATTTGTAATTTTACAAGTTTTCTTCTAACGTTTGGCACTTTCTGATGATTGGAAGAAATTTAATGGGAACTTTATACTTACAAATTTGATTTTTCAAAAAACAGTTGGAATATTATTATTTCAAGAGCAATGCTTGTGTTAAAATCCATCAAACCTTATTACTCTCGGTACTGTTGTCTGTGTTTTCGGTTTGCAAACTAGTTTTCGCGTCTTGTTTATTGCTAGATTCTTCACAGTCATTTAAAACGTTCAAATGTTCTACTGCTTCTGGTTCAAGTAATTGTAACTTTGCATGCTCTCGCATTTGGTCCTGGTTAACTAGTGCTTATCTAGCTTACGAAAATCTTATGAGTTAAGTTCTTTTGAGTAATCATACAGAAGGTGCACAAAAATGTTCCAACAAAACCAGCACAACTTCTGATAAAACTTAACCCATTGCGCACTTCTAAGCTTTCTGCTCAGTAATATATAAATATAATTAAAAAATAATTAAAATTTTATGTATGGGATTTTAATATTTAGAATTTTTGTATAATTGTCAATGTTAGTATTGTCAATATCGAAAATTTATATTTTTGAAATAGATATTTAATTCTGAAAATTTTAAAATAGCAAACCAGAATGATAATAAAATTACCTGTGGTGTTGAATTCACAGGAACTTTTTGTTCTTGGTTCGAACAATAAGTTATATTGCCGTTCTTAAAGTTTTCTGAAGTTAAAGATCTGCCTTCAACTGTAGTTGACAGACCTTCTCTGGATTCATATATCTTGATTGAAGTTAAAGATCTGCCTTCAACTATTGTTGAAAGACCTTCGCTGGGTTCAATATTTTCTATTTTGATGATTTTTTTCAAAGTAAACGCTTGCTTTTCGTTTTCTGCTGCTGTCCGTGACTTTCTTCTATAAAACGTACCTGATTGTTTTTTTCAGACATTTTAGCGAAATACATAACACTTATAGGTATAACGTTTTCACAATTTAAATTTGCTGTCCAAAATAAAAATAAAGCGTGACATTCAGCAGTTTTTCTTTCAATACAGTGCGCCAGAACGTTTCGAAAAAGTGAGAATCCGATGAGAAATGGTGTAGACCAGGGGAAAAGTTACATTTTCACCCGGTTTAATATTTTTTCGGCCCACTATGCCATAAAACTGAAATACAATAGTCGGTTAGGGGGAACGAACCTCTCGGACCAAAGGAAAAACCACGAAATGAGGAAGGGAGAGTGAGGAAGGAAGTCATTCTAGGGAAATTAGGGCCGGTTTTGAAATTGGATGAGGAGGGGGCACAGTAGATCGGACCGCACCTATGGTCAACTCGATCCCTTAGGATCGGGTTGCCCGTGGGTGCAGTCGGTTCAGTCGGACCTGTGAATGACCAATCAAATTTTATGACCTGATGATCGTGGAACAGATTTTGAGACCTCTCCTGTGTAGAGGCTTGAGCTGATCGCCTGTACGAAAAATTAAAGAGAGGGCGCTAAAATGAAAAGAAAATTTTGCCGTTTTCGCCTCAGCTCTCATGTAAATCAAACCATTTCTTTCTCCCTTTACGTTGCAGCTTTGGCGCCACCCGGAATTTGGCGCCAAGGGCAGTTGCCCGGTTTGCCTGGGCCTCGGCAAGCCTCTGCTGATAATTTCTGAACGGATTTGTTTAGGACTGCCGTGCTCTTCTCCTGTTACTGTTTTGACAAAGGAACGTTTTGAGGTGAGAGCTGATTTTGGAATTTTAAAAAACTCAGATTCCTGACATTCAATGAACAAGCGTAGTTACTAGTTAGTAGTAGATGAAAGCGAAGCCGTTGATGTTTTTTCAACTTTAAAAAATTTGCCCGGTACCCGCTTCATATGCAGTAGGCATCGCGTGCACAATCTCTCCTTTTTAGATGCCGCAGGCAACACGTGCGCAAGAGACCAATAAAAGTCTCATTGAGGACCCAAAACAAATGTTCTCGCATCGCCGAACCGTCTTGCTCTTAGAGGCAAGATTTTATCACCATCTTATCGATTTATCTCTCTTGCATGGCGATTTATTTCGATTGCTTGGCGATTTATCTCGATTGCTTGGCGATTTATCTCGGTTGCTTGGCGATTTATCTCGGTGGCCGCTATAACGTGCAAGTACCAAATTTCTTAACGCTGGAAATTCTGTGATTGCTGTCACTGATCTTTACTTCAGAAAAAATGTTGATAAAGAAAAGTCTAAATTTTTAGCCTTTCAACATCGGGCGACTTTTCACTTTCTCCACACTAAATTGTCGGCTGTGTATTTTTGTATGCACCGCTAGCGAATAACTCTAAATGCTTTAGCAAGGGAGCAATCGCTATTTACCTTATTACCCCGAAAATTAAGAACTGCCTTACACTAATTTTTGCTCCGTCATTAGGGATTGTTTTCAGGGGATGCCTTATTTTTTTCGTGCACAATTTACATTGATGTGTGGCGCACCGTGCTACGCCATCTTACTCTGATGTATATTAGCCAATATCCGCCTCCGGATATTGGGAATTCCTTTTGTCTAGTGGTTAGGATCTTCGGCTCGGAACCCAAAGGTCCCCAGCTCTATCCCGCCGCCAAAGATGCATGTTCGAGAGTCCGTATTTAGAAAAGTCGATGCCACCAATATAATCATTTCAGTATCTTCCAGCCTGAACACTGTTGTCGATTTTCTCAAGCTAGGCTTTTACGACCACCGTACTCCACGCAAATTCGAACGCTACACGCTAAAACCCATCATCAGTGTCAGAATTGCAGCAGAAGGTTGGACAGCCACGGTTTCATTTGTACTGCCAAACGATAAATTAACACCAGCGGGAGTAGGAACCTCTGTGTGGAGGGAGGGGGTGCTACAAAAACGATGGTCAGATATTCTAGTTTTTCTAATTCCTTGTAGTGGGGCGTCGAATTGCAGAATATTTGATACAGCAGAACCCCGGGAATCCGAACTACAGGAATCCGAAATTTCGAATAATCCGAACATCTTTTATTAATTTTCTGAAAA
>BGPR01001804.1:147493-162224 GCA_013235015.1 Araneus ventricosus | reverse complement strand
TGGGACCAGTTGGATGGAATTAGTAGACAAGCAAACAAGCCGCCGCTGAATCAGATCCTACTATTTTTCGTTTGCATTTAAAGATCGCAAGTATCGATATGTTTTGAGTGACGACTTATTTTAATTTTGGAAACGTACATAAAATTCGAAAGAACCGATGAGATACATCCACGACTTCTGTCTATTATTTCAGCCGCTACGAATGACCTTAAATCAAATTTCAAATAAAACATTCTATAATCCGATGCGTTTGTCAGAAGCCTCTTTTGAAAGCGAAGAGGTTCAGTGAGAGTTGTTCAATATGTAAGGATTAAACAAACTTTCACTGGAATAACGCGTTTAGAGCCATATCGGTCATCGGTGACCGACACTCATGTATCTAATTAAATTGCCCCTTCTCTATTATAGTTAAGAGATGGCAGAGAAGGGTTCATATAATTAGATAGAGATTATTCGAATCTTGGCGCTTAACGTGTTAGAGATAAAATTTACTTAATCTCTACTAATAATAAAGGAGAATGTGTGTGTCGGTCATCTATAGGGCAGACTGCTAAACCTAAAGCTACGAAATTTGGCGCGAATATTCTTTGGAGGATGGAAATGTGCAGATCGGAGCCGTTTCTTAATTTTTAATTAGAATTTTAACTAATTAAAAATTAAGCGAATTTTTGAGTTTTTCCTCAATAACTTCCGAAAATATTACAGCAACAAAACCATTTTTATGCGATCTGAATGTGAAAAAATTACGTTTTTAATTATATCAATTAAATTGCCGTACAATATTTTCTAATTTCAATAACCTTTTAAAAATATTTTTTTGCATAATTTGCAACAATACTTTCCATTGTTGCAACACGTTTCAAACCGTTTTCATTGTTTAAACAAATATTTAATTGCGCGTTTCTCTACCATTGTTGAAAGCTCAGAAAATATCTTATTGGTTTTTTTTACTCCTTTTATTTGATAAATTTTTCTGTGATATCTGTAAGGAAAGTCCTCAAGATAGGTAGTAGTATATAATGAAATAATCCAGTAAACTGAAATATTGTCGTTGCTATGTTTTAATTCTTTTTATCAGCGTGTTTTAAGCCAACTAGCATATTTTACGTTAATGTAGACAGGTAACAGAAAAAGAGTGCAATGCTATAAAATGAACGCGGGTTAAATGTCTATAGCATTTTGAAGTTCAAAACTACTTCTTAAGGTTATCGTGAATATAAAATTATTTATAAATGATTCAATTGAAATTTTATTTCTGGCGATCACACACACACACAAGCTGATCGCCGAAGGCGGCTAGTATTCTCTAAATAGCGATGTTTGTGTGAAATAACTATTTCTAATATCAGTTATTAGACTTTTCATTAAGGAATTTTGGTTTTTAAAGTGATTTTGTCTTGCAGCTGCGTCATCCGCAAACATGTTTTTCGATGCTGAACTATACAATACAATGGACAAACCCTGGGAAACGATACTACAGTTCCTGGGCAAGACTCTTCCTCGCCTGGGTTTCACTTCCGAGGAACCGGAAGTCGTGATGGACGTCGGATGCGGTCCGGGGTATCTCAGCAAGAACTACATCCTCCCCTGTTTCCCGAACCTGCAGAAGATGATTGCCATGGACGCTATGACCAGCATGATTGAAGAAGCCAAAATTCGGCACCCGCATCCGAAAATTAGATACGTCGTGGCTGACATCGAAGACAGGTGAGACTGTTATTGAATTTCAATTCATTATGAAAAAAACTGTGTTTAAAATTAATTTGGAAACAATGTTTAAGTAGCGCGCAATATACATACAAAAACAAAGGAAGTCAAAAATGATTCAGAGAAAGTAAAAAAAAACAAGAAAAACACTCCGAGAGAATAGAATTAAACGAGCAAGGAATCCATTCTGGTCCCCTTTCCCAAGGGCTATAGACTACAACGTCAACGTCAATGAAGTTCGTTCACTAAGGTTTCTGTAATTAAAAAAATGCGGGGTCATCGAAACGTTGTAAAATGCATAGTTATATGTAGTTGTAGACTATGTACAAATGTCACAACTGAAAAAACAAGGAAAGAACCTAAAGTTAGTCTAAAATTTGTATTCTTAATCCCAACGCTTTGCAATAAAGTTCGTTCAGTAGAAAGAACGAGAATATTCCAACCGTTTCGCGCACAATTCTGAGTCAGTGACGTCAGAGGAAGCAAACAGCATAAAAGGGCGAACAATTCGCGATCGTTATCAGTGCTAAGCGTAAGCATGGCAAGGGGACGAGCTACTGACCTTGCAGTACGCAATCAAATCATACAACAGCACCAAAATGGTATATCTCAGCTCCAAATTGGTCGAACGTTCCGCTTGGCACAATCTACAGTGTGTAGCATTATAAAACGTTTCACTACAACTGGAAATAGCCGTCCAGAAAAGACTTCTGGTTGGAAGCTAACGTTGTCTGATCGGGAAGCATGCCTATTTCGTCGACATATTCGTAAAAATAGGCACATGGCAGTCGCTGACCTAGTCACATGCTCTAGACAAAGTTTTGTAAAGACCATTTCCGAAGCATCTACGCGTCGATATATCAAAAGGCACGGCTAGGCATTCTAAACAGCGAGATGTAAGCCATCTCTCACTTCATCGAATAAACGTCGGCGTGTTGAGTGGGCCAAACCTCAACTCAGCTGGACTCCATCTCAGTGGAAAAAGGTACTGTGGACAGATGAATCCATATTTGAGGTTTCATATGGAAATATTGGCCGAAAGGTTATTAGGGAGAAGGATGAGGCAAATGATCCATTCTGTTACAAGCGCGTGGTTCTTAACGTGGTCGTCTAAAAGTTTTTTACGTCGACTTCCAACACTAGATGTCGCTGATCGCAACTCGGCGAAAGCGATTTACCTACGTATCTTGTTACCCTGCATTGCCTTCTTAGAGTTGAAAAAACGTTGTGCGCATGTGCTGTGACTGAATCTTGGAAAATTTTCTCTGTACATAACATTGACGATATCATCAGAGCGCATGCGTATTACTAGGTGGTTGTAATCGTATATGGGTAATTTCGTTTACGCGTGAATAAGCACAGAGGGGTGGGTGAATAAGCTCCAGTTACAAATCGTTAAACGTAGAAACAAAATAATAGTAGAATGCTTTACGGCAGGTTCGGCTACTTTTTTTCGTAAAAAGCCATTTTTAGAATTATATTTATCAAAATAATATTTTTGAGCCGCAAGTCTGCAACTCGAACTGTGAAATATGCATTTTGAAAATTAAGTCTAAAATAATTTTTTTTTGCTAAAATTAATTTAATTTTCCTTTTTTTTAAGTTAACAAAATACACTACAATTCAATTATCTATTTTAATCTTATAATAGCCGTAATTATAATCATAAGATATAATTATTAAAGTAAAAATAATTGATTAAAAACATTCTTACATATAAATTATCATTTCTCTTTCGCCAGGCAGTATGCTTGGACTTCAAATATGTTATATGCTTAGTTTGTATGAAGAATAAAATTAAAATATATACTTAACAAAAAAGAACAATATCAAGTTTCTAATAGATTTTGTTGCTGAATGTAAGTTTTCATGACACCATGTGAAGATTTTTTTATCGTAGTTAAATTAAATTAAAATTTTTTATACGTATATTATTTACTAACATAAAAAGAGTCGCAATTGTGCCTTGAAAGAACCATGCTTTACAGAAAATACTTTAAAGAAAACTGGAAGTTGATATCAATCCACATGTTACCGGTAATATATGAAAGCCGGCATTCTATAGAATGCAGAAAACTGGAAGGCACGAAGCGATTAACATTTCGCACGTTTCCTAGGCATTCTATTGAAACTCAAATGACAAAGCGGCAAATATGAGAGACATCGTCCATTCGATTTTATAAGAAATAAAATTAAGTGTAAATCAAAATAAAATTATTTCCTTCCTTGATGTGACATGTAGGTTCACATTTTATTTTGTTTTCTTTAATAAAAAGGACAAAAACTTCGATATGTATAACTTTCAATTTACTTTACGTATTTTGAATAAAGGATTTTTTTTCTGGCACTCTTTTATTTTTGCAAAATAACATTTGCATTTTTAGGAATGCACGTCTTGTAAATAATAGCCTTATGATCTTCTTTCATACTTTGTCTAAATAGCATTTGTCATTCTACAGAATGGCTAGGTATTATATACAATGTCTATGGAAAGTATATAATAATTATCATATTTCATACTTTGCCTAAAAATGCACGGCATTCTATAAAATGCATAGGTATTCTAGAATGTCGGCGTTTCATACATTGTCAGAAACACCTATAAGAAATAGAAGAGTGTCGTCGCTTTCATTCTGGATTAGCATACATAATATATATCACTGTTTTTCCTAACGAATAAAATATGAAAAAAAAAAATCTCAAAATCTTGTAATATAAATGAAAGTAAAAAAAAAAAGAACTTAAATATGCAACAATATTTAACTATGACAAAAAAATTTAATTTACGACATAAAAGAAAATTAAATTCCAAATCATTAATGCTGTCTTTTCATTCAATTGAATTCCTTGAAAGTACAACCCGAAGCTGATAATTATTTTCATAGGATTCTCTAACAACGTGACACACATATCTGAATTGATATAATTAAATATTATCAATAATGAAATAAGCAGAAAAGTTAAGAAACATATTTCAATTATATAATTAAATTCAAAATTATAAAAGAAAATTACGAATTGTTTCACTGCTACAATTTTCAGTAAAAGCATTTATAAAAAAATTAAAATTAATATCCTTATTCCATTCTTTACTTGCAAGCAAATTTTTTTACTTTTTCGTTTATGAAGTATATAAGGAGAAAGTATTGCAATCGTCAAAAAAAATTCGAACTCGAGATTTTGATGAATCTCCACGTAATGTTAATGAAAATGTGCCACGTAAGGGGGCAGCTTTGTCTCTTCCGCCAAAGGCGCAGAATCACCTCGGTACGATCCTGCCTGCGTGGATAAAAAATTCGAACTTACTGTAACCTAGAATGCATTGACTATCAGAAGGTTTTTCATTGTAGATTATAGCGATTGTAAAATATTTAGGTGAAGAATCAAATTTAAAGAGATGCGTATGTATTAAAACTTAGCAATATTTATTTTCTAGCAAGCTCAGCTAATGCATGCACAGAGATTAATTACTTATTGTACACAAGTAAAAACTAGGTAAAGAATCAATTTCAAAGAGATGCTTACCGATTTTCCGCTCTTGGATGACTCAAGGACAAACTGACTCCATAGATTTCGCATGCACAGAAGATTGCTTCCAGTACGCATGCGTGTGGAGATACGGATTCTTTTCAAAAGTAAATTATACAGACCGACAGACAGCCAACCCTTTGACGGATTTGGCCCAAAATTTTATACGGACCTACATTAATGATGATAAAACTGTGTACCAAATTTCTAGTTCGAATTTTTTTTAACGATTATAATACTTTCTCTCTGTGTACTTCGCATACGAGAAAGTGAAACAAACAAACAAACCTGAAATCAAATATCTGTTGCCACGTTTCAAAAAAATATTACTTTGAAGCAGGCGCGATAAAATAGGCAATGCAATGAATACTAAAGCGAAAATTCTGCTTTGGAATTGAATTCCCAAGAAAACAATTTATACTACCACAACCGTAACAATTGCAAAAGCTCGTAAATAAAAGATTTGCTGAAATAATGAGATCGGTTTGAATTTTATTTACAACAATAAAAAATTTGTTACAATTCATGTTTGAGAACATTATTTATTGTTGTAAATAAAATTTACAACAATAACAGATTGATACCAGTACTTTGCGCATGAGAATCGGATTAAAAGAAATTGAATATGCAATCTGAACGCCCCTTTTTGATGGATTTGGCCCAAAATTTAATACGGGCCTACATTCATGACGATGAAACCGTGTACCAAATTTTATCCATCTAGCTATTCAAGTTTTTGAGTTATAGTGTTCACATGACCGCGGACATACAGACAGACAGACTTCCCGTCGACGGATTTTGACCAAAATTTGACAGAAACCTACAAATTATGTTTAAAGACCACATACCAAATTTCATCAACGTAGCTCTAATAGTTTTCGAGTTATCGTGTTCACAGACAGACAGACACACAGACAGACATAATTCCAAAATTGTGTTTTTCGGACTCAGGGAGGTCTAAAACGTGGAGATTCTTCAAAATCTCGAGTTCGAATTTTTTGACGATTACAATACTTTCTCTTTGTATACTTCGTATACGAGAAAGTAAATAAGACAAAAAAAAATCACACAAATTTCACTTTAAAATGGTTGTCAAAGAGTAATAAAATATTGTAGAAGCCTTTTAAATGGTAAAAAAAAGGATTAAAAACAAGAAATTACCTGAAAAACAAAATTCACCACCGAGCTCCATTTTGGGAAGGACGATTATTTTCTCGATATTTTTTTTGGAAAAACTAAAATGATTCCATGCCCAAAACGAAAAATTTTTGCAACGATTATATTTCTAAGAAATTCGAGAATCAAATTAAAAAAACAGCATGCAGTTTCGTCAATTATTGAATTAATAGGTAGCTGTTCAAAGTTGGGATCCGGTATAACGGACACCAGGTCTGAAGGAGTTAAGACTTTACAGAACGAAGTCCGAAGTCTCACAGATACGAGACTCAAGTTCGAAAGATTCTCCCCAACTCAACCTTAACCTTCGTGAACCCTCCTTAGACTGCGTATTTATATAAAACAATTTATGGCTTTCAGGGTCCCAAGCGGTTCTCTACCAACCCTCAAGAAATTAAAGCCATTTGCCTACCTCGAAATTTCGATATATGTCGCGCTACAAATCGAAACTGAACCACTATTCTTTGGTGTGGAGTGGAAGTTTGGAGAATGGCGTGACAACTCATTTATTCTCGTCATCTGATTAAGATTCAAAATTACGAGGTATGTTCCAAAACTGCCTAAAAACTTGATGATAATTTAATATAAAACAACGCTGTAACAGAGAGTAGACAAAGAATAAATTGGAAATCTAGCATTGACGTTCCTTTATCTTGAAATTTCGATTATTTCTAGAGTCAATGCTTGCTAGTTATAGCGTAAAATAATATCCTCGCGTTAGTGTGGAGTGGGAGTTTGGAGAGTGGTACATTTAAAATGGAACGTTTAAAATTACGAAATCCGTTCCAAAACCGCCCTCGTGTGGCTTAAAAACTGGACGTCAATCTTGTATAAAACAACAGTATAACACAGAGTAAATTAGAAACTCCAGTATTATTACACTGATAATCGTTTATCTTGTAATTTCGATTATTTATAGTGATAACTTCAGAAAATATTATCTGAACGAATTTCATCGATTCATTGATGCCAAGTTTATATGCAGCAACAAAAAGTTTAAATAATATTTCGCTACTTTTTGACTCAAAATTTTAAAATGTAATCAAATTTTAAGATTTTAAAAGTATTGCTCTGAAATTAGATAAATTCTAAAAATATTGATATCAAACAATTAAATGTAGAATTAATATAAGCTCGGTTATGATGCTTTTCATAAAAATGTCATAGGTTTTCACTTTACTTTAAAAATATATAAATAGAGAGAGTATACTTATTCTATTCTCCTTCAGTTTTGGTGTTCATTCGAGTCCACAAAAAATAAGTGAAAATTAAATATTCGCATAATTGTTATATGTTTAATTTTTATACGCAGCATGAAATGACCCATATTAAAAATGAAATGTAAATATTTTCTTTTATTTTCTAGAAAATGAAAAAAAGATTCTAGAAATGTTTACTGTATTTAAAAATATGGAGAATTTAAAAAATTGTATTTGATAATTTTAGTATGATTGTTGATTAGCACAAACACAAAGTCATAGCTCAGAAAAAGACACATCACACACAAGCCTCATGGACTGTACTACTTTATTAAAATCAACGTCACTATATATATATATATATCTACAAAATAAAGAGCAGTGGCGCCATCTGACGCCGACACCGAGACACAAGCAGCGGGGCGTGAACATTCTCCCCCCGTTGACATGTAACATACATTCAACATTAAAAGCATTACAATTAAATAAATTTAAGTTGTCGCACACAAAGAAAATGCAAAGACACTCCAGTATTCAGATTCACAACCACAAAGCACTATACAATTAAAACTCACAATATATACACTCAATAAAATATTAATAAATATGAATAAAATTCAAACTGGCATAGGGAATAGGCACCCTCGCGAAATGGCTCGTTTATACTCACCACTTTGGGTTTTAACCCTCACGACCCTAATTAGAGTATCATTTCCACTATATAATTTTGTAACTCTGCCCAAAGGCCATTTAAATGTAGGCATATTGTCTTCGATCAGGACAACCAGATCACCCACCTTTACATTTTTCTTTTGGAATTGCCACTTGTTACGTTGTTGCAATTCACTTAGATAGCCTCGATGCCACTTATTCCAAATAAGCTGCACCAACCTGGTTACCCGTTGCCATCTCTTAAGGACACTCACTTAAATCGGTTAAATTAGGTTCAATTATAGAGTTCATTGACCTGCCTATTAAAAAATGAGCGGGTGTTAAGGCATTTAAATCATCCGCACTGCTTGATAAGGGGCACAGGGGTCTGGAATTTAAAATTCCCTCGATTTGGATGCACACAGTCAAAAACTCCTCATATGTTAGATTTGACCTTCCCACGATTCTCTTAAGATGGTATTTGGCAGACTTTACTGCAGCTTCCCACAAGCCACCAAAGGAAGGCGCTCTTGGCGGAATGAACTTCCACTCAATTCCCTCAGCTGACAAGAAACCCGAAAGCGTCTCATCTGGTTCTTTAACCAGTTTCAAAAGTCCCTTTATTTCCAGATTTGCACCAACAAAAGTTTTTCCATTGTCGGAGTACAATTTTGCACACTTACCTCTGCGACCAAAAAATCTCTTAAGGGTAGCAATAAAAGCCTCAGATGTGAGGTCCGATACAATTTCTATATGAATTGCTTTAGATACAAAACACACAAATATACATATATACATTTTATGCAGGACTCCTTTTCCTTGATTACGATATCTGATCATAAATGGGCCACAAAAATCTACACCAGAGCAATTAAAAGGATAGTCAGGAACTACTCTATCCCGGGGCAAATTACCCATTAGTTGAGACGTAACCACTGGCTTGGCCCTAAAACAGGCAATACATTCATGTACAATTTTCCTGCACAAAGAACGACCATTTAGGGGCCAAAACCTTTCTCTTACACAGTGAAGAAGGGAGGAAGCACCGATATGAAGATTTTTTAAATGAAAATATGCAATTATTTGATTTGTCAATTTATGTTTATTAGGCAAAATTGCCGGATATTTAGAAACATAAGGCAAATCTGAATTACCCAAGCGTCCACCCACTCTCAATATTCCATCACTATCAAGAAAGGGATTTAAATTCCTTAGCTTACTGTTTGACAAGACACCCTTATTGCACTGGAGGTTCCGAATCTCAGCTGAAAAAACCTCCCCTTGGACCATCCCGATCAACCTATTTTCAGCCTGGTTCAATTCTGAGGCAGAAAGAGGCCCAGACACTATCACATTAGATTTTATCACATTTACAAATCTTAATACATAACTAAATATACGAAGAATTTTCACATAACTATTACTCATGCACAATAAATCAGATAAAAAAGACAAATCAGAATTTGTTGAAACACAAATACTGGATATAGGCAGCTCAGGAACAACACCATTCTTGAGCTCACAGGAGTACTCGGATTCATTCATCAGGGGTGGTCCTGGTCCACTTGATAATTCACCTCGTTCAAGAAATGATGGGCCACTCCACCATAATTTTAATTCGGGAAGATCACGAGGGCTTAGCCCACGCGAAACAAGATCCGCAGGATTAAGCGGCGATGGCACATGGGTCCAACAACAGTTCTCCGTCAATCTTTGCACCTTTGAAACGCGGTTGGCGATAAAGGTCTTCAAATGATTCGCAGGCGTCTTCAACCATGCCAGGGCGATCGTTGAATCGGTATGAAGCACAATATCACTAATCTCCAATCTCAGAGAGGAGCGTATCTTCTGCACAAGCTGAGCTAGAAGAACACAGGCACAGAGCTCCAACCGGGGTATTGAAATGACTCGAATGGGCGCAACACGCGATTTGCTTGCCAGAATGGTCACCTTCGCACTATTGTTTTGATAGAAACACTGCAGGTAGACGACAGCTCCGTATGCTGCTTCAGACGCATCTGCAAAACCTTGAAGGACGATTCTTAACCAAGTGTCGGTCAGAATAAATCTGATTATTTTTACTTTTTCGATGCACTTCATGGTTGTCACAAATTCCTTCCACTCATCGGCGATTGGATTGGGCAGCACATCATCCCAATCCAGCCTCTGCTGCCATAATCGCTGCAGAAGGACCTTTGCTCTTGTTAACACAGGGCCCAAGAAACCCAGAGGGTCATACAGTCTAGCAATAACACTTAGCACTTCACGCTTTGTATATGATGGTTTAATTGAAATGGACACCTTAAACACAAAACGATCCTGGAACGGCTTCCAACTGATGCCTAACGTCTTCACAGACAAGTCAGTGTCAACAGAGAACGAATGTTCGACGTCTGTTGACAACGAACTGTTCAACAACTCAGGAGAATTAGAAGACCACTTGTGAAGGGTCATTCCACACGATTGCAGGGCATCTCGCAGTTGCGATTGTAGCCGACGGGCAGTCTTTAGATCAGGTGCTCCACTCACGATATCATCCATGTAGGTGTCGTGCAGCAGAGCTTCAGATGCCAGAGGAAATCGCGATTTTTCATCTTCGGCCAGCTGCTGCAGGGTTCTTATGGCAAGAAAGGGTGCGTTGGACATCCCATAAGTTACCGTTTTCAAACGATAAGCTGAAACTTCTGTATTGGGTCCCGTTTTCCACACGATACGCTGGAGGTCTTGCTGATCTGGGTCGATTAGGATCTGCCTATACATTTTTTGTATATCGGTAGTAAAGGCAAACTTGTGTCTCCTAAAACGGGAAATTGTCTGAAAGACGTCCTCTATGACGTCTCCTTTCATTAATATGTCGTTCAGACTTATGCCTGTTGTGGTGGGGGATGAGGCATTAAAGACGACTCTCAACTTAGTTGTCAATTTATCAGGGCGTAGAACACCATGATGGGGTATGTAGTATTGTGTGGGCGGTTCACTCGACTCAACAACCCTCTCTAAATGACCCAAATCCTCATACTCTCTCAAAAAGTCCGTATACAACGAGAAGTACTCCGAATCCCTAGACAAGCGCTTCCATAACGAATTAAGTTGTCTAACAGCCATGTCTTTAGAATTTCCAAAACACGACGGATCCCTACTCAAGGCCATTGATACTACATATCTACCCTCCTCATTTCTCTTATGGGTACGCACAAAATGATCCTCACACAAAGATGCCTCCGTATCTCCCGTACTTTTCACATCAACACTCTCAATTTCCCAAAATTGTTTCAAGGTTTTTTTTAAATCATCGTCAAGAATCAACCCACAATGAACACGATCTTCCGCCACCTGATCGACACTGCCACTAACAACATAACCAAACACAGTATTCTGCAACAATAATTGCGAGTTTTGAGCATAGATCTGTCCCGGCCTCAACAATTCATAAAAAATCTCAGCACCTAATAACATATCAATCTTATCAGGAACATTGAAACTATGATCAGCCAATGAAACGAACTCCGAAACATCAACATCCACATTAATTATTTTATTTGGAATGAAATCGGTAATTTTGTTAACCACCAACATCAATAATTCTCTCTTGAAACCTTTATCCCCATTTGCCACTGAGGTCTTAACACAGTTCTTAACAATCATACTTGTATCATTAACACACGAAACAACAGTATTTACCTTTTCCATCTTCAATTGTAATCTTTCCGCACACGCCTTAGTACACAAGCAAGATTGAGATCCTACATCCAACAGACATCTAACCTCAACCCATTGCGAGAACTTATTTTTAACAAGCGCGCGAATAGTACTCAAAAGCACGTTTTTAGGTTTGCCCCTCTCAATTCCAGTCGCCACAAATTGGGATTGCGAATTTGCCCCCGCAGTTTCCTCGCTCTGCTTTGGAACGAAAGCAGGTGTATCTAATTTCAAATTAGAAGTGGGGTTGCCGGAATTCTCACGCGGGAAATGAATCATTCTATGATGAGGTTTAAGGCAAAAACAGTTCTTTACCGAACGACACTCGTTCAATTTATGGGGCGAAAAACAACGAAAACAAAGATTATTTCGCTTTACCACCTCTGCTCTATCCCATACAGATAGCCGTCTAAATTGGGAACACGTAGAAAGAGAGTGAGACGCTCTTTTACAAAGAACACAATTTATATTTTTAGTTTCAGACACAAAGATTTTGGATATATTTTTATCCGCTCGCCAATTAGAAGTCGGCCATTTATTTCCTACCACTCGCTTTACTTCACCCACGGCATTCCTATTGATTAGTTCTTTTGTACTCCTACCTCTCGATGACAAGTAAACATCACACTCCCGACCGAGTTGTTGAGGTTTAAAAAAAGATTCACCCTGTTTGACCGCAATATGAGTCATCAATTCTCGATCAAGCGTTTCGAAAATCTTATCAGAAACTATAAGATCACAGAGAGATCTAAAATCAGTCACCTTGCGTAACTGACAATAATAGTCAAAGGATGCACATAAACGGGAAGCGAATTGAACGTAAGTCTCCGATGGCAACCTCTGAGCCTTTTTAAAATTACTCAGGCATTCTTGGGGGGTGGGTTCAAATTCCTTTAACACTAACTGTTTTATCTTTTCATAATCACACAAGTCCTCCTGACTAACATACACTAGTAAATTATTTACTTTTTCTCCCAAAATATTTAAAAGAATCTCGGCTTTTAATTCATTAGGCACAGATTTGTTCTGGAATGCTTTTTCCAAAGAATGGAAAAACAGATTAAACGATTCTGACCTAACAGGCACAGGGATTGTTAGGGTTTTAACACTTTTAATTAAACTTTCCAAATTATCATTTAGGGAACCCTGTTCTCCGATTTCGGTAGCCTGAGATGTGTTAACCAAATTCTTTCTCGCATTCTCAATTTCCAACTGTTTTTCTAATTGGGCTAACTTTATTTTCTCTATTTCATACTCTCGCTTGTCCCTTTCCGATTTTTCCCCTCTTTTCTTCTAAAATAGTATCAATAAGATTACGCACCAACTCAATATCGTCCCTATACACATCACTAGATTCGATCAAAGCCTTCAAATCCACCACTTTCGCTTTGTCCGGAACCGTCAAACCCATTTCTTCCGCAATCGCAATTAGTTCATCTTTCCTAAGATTCAATTTAAGAGACATTATTAAGCCTATGCTATCCCTATGCTATTCACAAAAACTAAAATACACGCAATGCACTCTAAAAACAAGATAATATTATTCACTAGACTATCATTACTATTTGACAGAAATTTACATTAAAAATTCGAACCCAATTCTAAAACAACTCAAACCACCGACAACGCAACTGAAAGTAACTCATGAATAAAGCAATTAACATTAAAACCAACAACAATAAAACCTCAACTAGTCCATTTCTCATCTCAATCTACAATTAAACCAATTATTTCACTCACCAAAACAGCACCGTCCAAAATGCCGAATTCGCCCAATCAACACAAATCACGTTTTATAAATCGCCACATCACAACTCCACAAACACACTCACAAACTCCAATTTCCAAAGGTCACAGACCACTGCCTTCGCTCGACGGATCAAAAATGATTAGCACTACACAAAACATAGCTCAGAAAGGACACATCACACACAAGCCTCATGGACTGTACTACTTTATTAAAATCAACGTCACTATATATATATATATCTACAAAATAAAGAGCAGTGGCGCCATCTGACGCCGACACCGAGACACAAGCAGCGGGGCGTGAACAATTGTAATCGTTCTTTAAGTTCTATCAAATGTTTATTTGTATGGAGAAGAATTTTGTGTTTCTGTCGCTGTGTTTATTTGTAAGCACAATTCTTATTTCGATGATAAATATTTACTTTCTTTTTCTTCTGAGTTTAGTACCCAAAGGTAAAGTTATCGTTTGACACTTTCAATAAATAGCACGTTTTTGCCTTTCATTATTGTGTCGAAACTTTGAAAAAGGGATGTGATTATTAGTTTCAATCAAGAAAATAATTTATATAAGTAGCCACAAATGCTAGAATTACTATCAAAAATAATCTTCTATACATTATATTTAATCAAATATTTACATCTTGTTTAAATCAATAAATTTATTATTGATGATAATTACAAGTGCATAGACAGCGAGATAGATGGAGTTAACTAACGTATATAATCAGAACCCTACAAAAGAAAATCTGGTTAATTGCAGTGCAGCAGCAGAAACGAAGGGATCTCCTCTATAGCAGAAAAAAAAACTGCAATAAAACTTCCACCCGTAGAGGAACCGTTTAGCTTACTTTCGACCTTGGAAAGAAGAATGCAATTACGCGGCAGCAGGGAGGGAGGGACTCTTCACGTTCTAAAGAGACTCAATCGTTGTATCAAAGGTGATCCGCATAGGGTTGCCGAATTACTAAACACACAGGACAAAATATCGGTTTTCAAAAAAATTAGCAAAAAAAAAAAAAAAA
>BGPR01001804.1:125183-147093 GCA_013235015.1 Araneus ventricosus | reverse complement strand
TCTCTCCTATAGAGAATATTTGGAGAATTCTTAAGAGAAATATGGCCCAGCGTCGTCCCGCAATATACAACAGTTACAAGATTATCTGCGGCAGGAATGGGAAAAAATTTCTACAAACACCTTAAGCCGATTAGTGTCGTTCATGCCTAAACGTCTTGCTGCGGTTATCCGCCGTAAAGATGGCGTCACCTCTTGATAATCGGACCGAAGGAACATTTGTGACTTTAGTTGCGCTAGAAAATACACTTGCAACGTTTAATATAACTATCTGCTTTGTTGCAAGCTAACACAAACGCTGTTACAATGTTGTATTCAACGTACCAAATGTTAATAAAATGTATCTTTTGCAAATACGTTTCTTTGTGTTTCTCAATTTCCTCATTTCAAGCTATTTCTTACGTGAACGAAGTTCATTGACGTTGACGTTGTATATTCAATATGGATTCTAATTATTTGGGAAATTGTTCTGTAAGAAGCTTGGTTTTCGTCTAGAAAAGCTTCTCATAGCTCGAAATTTCCCAATCAAAGACGAACAAGACAAGCAACCAACAAAAGAATTTTTTTAAAAAGAATTTTTTAAAAAAGAACAGACAAACATAATGCCGCTAACAAGATTGATTTTTAAAAAATATTAGCCATCGGACAGGAAATGCCTTCATAAAAATATCATTAAAAGAAGGAAAAAATCAAACTTGCCTTGGAGAGAATCAAAATGTCTCCACTTTAATCACAAAGAAACTCCCCTCCTGATTAATTCTTAGTAAAACTATTAATTCCTATCCGTAATGTGAACAACCAAAACTCTGGCGCCATCTATTATTCGAAAAGAAAAACAGGAAGTGGAGGGAACTCAATCATTGAGGTTAAATTATTGAAAATAACCTTCAGTTTCTATCAATGCTTCAATAAATAAAAGGAACTAGTAAAAGAAAAGTAAATTATTAGAAAATATAGCAGCAGCCCAATATTTTTATATAAGAGATTAGAGGGGTGCCGAGTTTCCCGCCTCCCCTAGTGTTTATTCAGCTTATCAACATATACGCACGATATACGGCGTGCCTGACCGCAAAGGGTTAAGCTACATGCTGCAGCTAAGCCATCCGTTTATTCCCCCGTAATAATTATTTCGTCCATTTTCAGGTCTACCGTGCAGCAGTGGACGGGACAGATAACGAAGCTGACCGCCATCCACTCTTTCAACTGGCTGAAGAACCAGAGGAGAGGGTTCGAGACTGTTCACGGTCTCTTGAAACCCGGGGGCGAGGCGGCCTTCTACTTTGCGTTGGACGGGCCCTACTACGACGGCATGATTGCGACCGGGGCCGATCCGAAATTCCGTCCCTATTTAGAAGTAAGCTGGAAACATTTGATTAATGTGTTTGTTAACTCGATAAATTGATCAGGAAGCAGCGCTTTCAAAAGAAACCAGCGGTAGTGGTACTCAGGGGCCGTCCATAAATGATGTCAAGCTTGGAGGGGGTTCGTGAAATTGTGACAGTTTGTGGCAAGGGGGAGGGAGGGGGTAACAAGAAGTGTGACGTCACACATTTTGGTTAAAATAAGAGCATTTAAAATCAGCAGATTCAATTTTGAAATTACCAGAATTTGGGGGTATTTTTTTAATCGGGGCTAAAACAACTTTCATGTGATTTTTTTCACTTATATTCCTTTCTTTTCGAAAAAAGCATTCATGGTAAGTTCTGAGAATATAGTAGCAGCAGAAATTCTTCACCATTAGAAGGAAACCTCCCCCCGTCACACCCTTGAAATGTCCAACAAAAGATGCGTCGCCCCACCTGGGTGAGTGGTAGAATTGGCAGTGGCACAAACAGGTTAATCTTATTCAGGCGTTTTTTTTAAAATTCAATCTGTTTAATTTTGTGTTCATAAAGTAAAGATAAGATTTATATCAAATTCCAAAATACTACTGTTTTCAATTGATCTTTTATATTAATATTTTATTACAATTGTATATTAATTAGGTTTTTTGTTGTAAACCTTAATCTTATTTCATACAAAATAAGTACACATATAATCATTATTATTATGCTCACAAATATCATTAAAACACACAAAGTTTAAAAATAAAATTTGAAATATGATCTATAACGTAGTGCTTTGTTTCTGAACTGCAAGTATATGTTTATGTAATATAGCGTGACATGTGACAAGGGGAGGGGGGGTCAAAAATATTGGAAAAAAGTGACTTCATTTATGGACGGCCCTTCCCCTAAACTTTTTCGTATACTTCCGGATAAAAAAAATCAAACCTACAGAAACGCAGAATGCAATGACTATCCACGAGTTTTCTTCAGCGCACGCCAAGGTCACGAGTATCGCAAGCCAACTCACCAAGACGCAAAATGGCCTCGTTTAATAATAATAAATTGAATATGCACTTTGAACGTCTTTTTTTCAACCGATTGAAGCAAAAATTGGACACAAATCTGCAATTGACACTAGAAGCCACATACCAAATTTCATTTATCTAAGTCATTGTGTTCACAAGCATGCGATTATACAGATCGACAGACAGTCAACCCTTCGACGGATTTGGCCAAAATTTGATTAGGACCTGCATTCCTGATGATAAAATTGTGTACCAAATTTTATCCATCTCAGCTATTTAAGTTTTTAGGTCATGTTCACATGAACTCGGACAGACAGACTTCCCGTAGACGAATTTTGACCAAAACTTGATAGAAACCTACAAATTATGCGTAATCACATACCAAATTTCATCTCTCTGCCTAGAACGGTTTTTAAGTTATCGTGTTTACAGACAGACATAATTCCAAAATTTGACTTCGGTTTGGAACTTGAAAATGGTTTTTCGGACTCAGGGAGGTCTAAAACGTGGAGATTCGACAAAATCTCGAGTTCGAATTTTTCGACGATTACAATATTTTCTCTTTGTATACTACGTATACGAGAAAGTAAAAAGACTATTACTCGTTTGAAAAATTCGGATACAGGTTTGCAGGAATACTTCATAAATGTTAGCGTTTTATAAATAATACCACGCAAAGAAACGAAAAACACATCAGCAAAGAAAAGGTAAATTGAAATATTACCGGTGAACAGAATTTTTTTAGCAAACGAATTAAAACTACGCCATGAATCGTTATAAATCGCCTTTTTAACTCATTATTGAGATACCATGTTTAAATTCGAATGGTAACTTTATTCCAATATTCGAGTCTTCGAAAACGAATGCAATTTTTTTCAAACCATTTCTTTGTAATTTTTAAAATTTACTTTAACTTTTGTTTCTTCAAATAGGCTCGAGGACATTCGGTCATTAGTGATTTGCTTAGAAATAATTCCTTCTCTTTCAAAAAGTTTTTTTTTGTTGTTGTTCAAAGTAATACTCAAAGTAAATTTCCATACTTTCTGTAATGGTGGAAAAGAACATTTTTTTTTTAAATTCATATTTGGTAATTCAAGAATCATGTTCGTTTTTAATATGCATTATCTTCTGTCATATTTCTAAAATAGTGAATTTCGTGCGAGAAAATAATTCAGTTCAGTAAAAGCAAGGGTGTCGCAAGTGGAGAGGGGTCAGGGGCGGCAGGGCCTCCTGTCGCAAATGCTCTGACACCCCATCACCCCCGTCTGGGCAAATTTTTGTATCGCGATCACGCTACGAGCTATTTAACTAGTAGATAAAGATCTGGCTAAAATTTGAGATGGTCGTCATTACGCCCCTCCCCTTGTATAGTATGTCGTCGTTTCCTTGTGGGGGAGACTCTACCCCGACGGCATATTTACAAACCCTACCCTGATAGAACTGAGGCAGGAAATCGGCCAATACCATTGGCTACGAGGGGCAGCGACGTCGTTTTCAGCTCTCGCACGTAGCGTACGGCAATCATAACAAAACAAGAGTTGTCCTACTTTTCTCCGTTTTCCCACAGTTGAGCACAAAAAACATTCTTCCGTGGGTTGTAATAGTTTTAAAAATGAAATTATTTTTTAAAATATCATAAAAAATAAAACATCCCACACTGTAAGAAATTATACTAATGAAAAGTCTAGTGATAACAACTTTGTTTGAATGGTATTAACTAACAGGTTAATGTTGTTGGGTTTCTTTGACGTCATTCCAGTGAAAATAGTTCATTTGATGTTTCAAAGTCAACTAATCTAACTATAATTGATGCCAAATAATAGTAAAATTATTAATTATTTTTATTAAGGCCAATAATAATAAAACGAAAAAAAGGATAATCGCTAGACTAAATAAAATTGCTACGTAGGTGCGTGTCGTAGAACAAAATTCGCGAAGTCCAAGCAACGGAAACCTAAACTAATTCAAAGTCCACATTCAATCGCTTGTTTTGTTATAATTTCCGTACGAGAGCAAAGAACGACGTCATTGGCTCTCGGCGAAGCGAGCCAATCATATTGTCCGCTCTCCTGCCTCAGTTCTATCAGGGTAGGGTTTGTAAATATGCTACCCCGTCCCCGTCGGGCAGAAGAAGGAATATTTCCTTTTCTTTCTTTGTCATTCCTATCGTCAAATCCTTAATTAAAAATCCGACAAAGATGAGTCTTAATTTTCCTCACTTCCTTTTTTTTTTTCCCCAATAAACAATTGCATATCGATATCAGAGAATTTACTTACGATTATGTCTGATCGCTCTGTGATTTTCTTCAAAACTGAAGTCAACATGAAATATAATAGATACAGTATAAATGATAATAAGCTGGTAAAATAAATATATGAATATAAGTAATATACAAGAGAGAGAGAGAGAGAGAGAGAGAGTTAGGAAATCGTTCTAAAACGAAAAAAAAATTTAACGTAAAGGAGTTGATCGGAGATACGCATCGCTCACTCAGACGAGTACTGAAAACCACAATTGGGGGTCCGGTGCAGTTATGGTTCCGCTGAGATACCTCTGGAAAATGCTTTGGAAAACAGCCGCAAGATGGATGTAAGTTGTCGGACTGTCCGTCCGAAATTAATGAATCACTCGCTGCATTTCAGGTGCATTCAGCCAGCACCTCCAAATATGAAGACAGCGCTATCTGGCGAGCAGTCGCTGTAACCTATCATTCAAACGGGTTTAACAAAATCAAAGAAACAGGCCATGCACGTTAGAAAGGAACCCCCGTTCATTCGGGACGATATTTAGCATGGTTGATACATTAATTTGAAATATTTTACTCCACGGTGGTCGTCACCAAACATTTTGAATCTTGCGACATACTTAAGATCATTCATTACGCTTGAATTGGATGGCTATGAGTTTTAGTGCCTAAGACACTTTTACTCAGAATGAGTGCTAAGAGATTCAGAGGAACATAGACTTCACCACCTAATATACAAAAAAAACTTATTTATTTATTGGAATTAATCTTTTTAAAATACCTGTAAATTATTGTTTCTCAATTTCTAACCTATTTAAAGACTTGAATAACCATTTATGGATAATGTTAATCTCGTAATTTATGATTCACTTTCTTTTCGAAAATTCATTTAAAACAAAATTTAAAAGAATGGAGAACAGAGGGCCAAAGCTGTTTGATCTTTCCTATCCCCTTAAAATGTATAGTAGCACCGGGCCTATACATTTTAAGCCCCGGTGCTACTATACATTTTAAGGAGGATTGGAAAGAACAAACAGCTTTGGCTCGCTTAATATCCGATCACTTAAAAACCCTCAGATTCTCTTGTGGTGATAAGAAGTTCAATATCTGCACAAAGTGCAACATGATTGAGGCCACTCCACTTCATTATAATACACGAATATTATGAATAAAATATTCACCTTCAGCCATTAACAATTAATTTTCTTATATGAAGCTGTGTTAAATAAAACAGATCAAAATATTTTGATAAATTTAGTTAACTGGTGGTAGCTTATATGCTTATTAAACAAATTTTCTGCATTTTATTTACACAAATCAGCATTAATATTTTAATTTGCATCTGGAAAATGTATGTTAAAAATAAATACTAATAAAAATAAGAATCTTCTTAAAAGGAATTGAAATTTGCATAAGGATGCCATACTAAGGTACCGAATTATTTCTAAGATACTAGTAACGATATGTAATAATAATAACTATGTAATAATAATAAATGTATCATTTATAATTTGCAGCTGTATTTCAATATTAAATTGCCGATAAAAGCATCTTAACTTATAAATTACTTTGACAGTTATAATAAATTATAGTAATAATTATAAGAAGTTTTTCTGACAGTAAAAAGAAAAGGTTCCATTAATAAGTTTTAAATTACCAAGCCATATTATGCAGCAATTAATCTATCAAAATGCAGCACTCAAATTTTAAAGAATTCATGCACATTTCTGTCAGATTATTCCATAAGATAGGCATTTTAATACGCTTACGCAATTGCACAAAAATAAAATACAATTTCATTATTTTATATACAAAAAATGAAAATAAAAATCCTTATTCGAACAAAAGAAATTTTTTAAAAACCTTGTCCCTTTTATCTTTCTTTCTATGTGATTATTAATAAACTCTCTGGTCACTTTGCATGAAACAATCAATTTTTGACTTATACTATCTCTTCATAAAAATAAATTAAAATTATATAAAAACATAAAACATTCGTGCAAATTGACAAAATTTTTTAAAAAAAATATTGTGTTGGCTATTTCAAACTAGGTTTACTAATATCATAATCTTTAAAAAATATTTTTAAAAAAACTAAGATTTTCTAAATTTTAAGAGTCATTTATAAGGAACATTTTACATTCTAAGCATGCAATCATGAGATAAAAATTTTATGAGCAAAATAACATCATATAAGATAAAACATTTTCTTCAGTCTCCAGAGTATATAACATGAAATAATTCTTTTTTTCTCAAAGGAACTAAAGTTGGCTAAGATATCTGCATCATAAATTTGGCATTTTTTAAAGATTACAGCCTTTTGAAGAAAAATAAAAGAACAAGAGAATTTTTAAAAATAATATATTTATAGCATTAAGAGTGTAACAATAACTTAGAAACTGACTCATTGTAAGAGAACACAAAGAAGTTCAGAATTTATATTGTCATATATACTAGAAAATTTTTGCAATATTGAAGCATCTACGGAATCTATGATCAACAGCAACACATGATGTATATATTAATGAGTTCATTTAAGCATAAACACTTTACACTTTTACAAGCATTTTACACTTTTACAAGTATTTTACACTTTTAAGACAAAGTCTTACAAAATTATGGTATATTTCATATGATCCTGAAGACAAAACACCTCCAGCAATAACTGTCTGCTTGAAAGAACAAACAAATTTCTAGTAGATTCCATTTATATAACACAAACACACACACAGATTTATTTTTATTAAAAACACCAGTTTCATACATAAAAGTTATGAATGAAATATTCACTTTCAATCATTGATATATAATTTTCTATATGAAGCTGTGTTTATTAGGACTGATCAAAATATTTTGATAACTTACTAAACTAGTATCAACTAATATGCTAACTAAATAAATTTCTTTCATTTTATTTACACAAATCAGCATGAATATTTTACTTTGGATCTGGAAAATGTATATTAAAATAAAATAATAAGATTCTTTCTAAAATGGAATTGAAATTTGTATAAAGATGCTATACTAAGACATTGAGCAATTTCTAAAATTTTAGTAGCAGTATTTAATAACAAACATAAACATTAACTAGACAAGAGATTCTTAATCAGTTCATTTTATTCCTTTCAAAGTAGGCTTAAAATCAAAATTAGCTAAAAATGCTACAAAATTCTATCCTTTAGTATCTACAATACAATACAGTTATAAATGCATTATTTATAATTTTCAGCAGATTTCAATATTAAATTACTGGTAATAGAATTTTAACTTGTAAATTAAGTTCACAGTTAACAATGCATAGCAATAGTAATTATAAAAATAAGTTTTTCTGACAGAATTAGCCAATGTTCTATTGATATCTTTTCATATTATTTTAATTACCAAGTCATATTATGTAGCAATAAATCTATCGAAATACAGCACTACAAGACTTTTTAAGGATTAATGCATATTTTTGTCAGATTATTCTACATGATAAGTATCTTAAAAAACTTCAGCAATTGCACAAAAATTAGAAAAAAATTCATTATTTTATATACAAAGCGAAAATAAGTCTTTTAAATCTTAGAAATTTATCATTCATTTAAATAATATTTGATAAATATTTCGAAACACTTTAAACTTACCGTTTTCATATCCAGGAATCTGAGTATCTCATATAAAAGGAAGTTTAGCAGTCTCAAATAGCCTCTATCCTATTAATAATTCGAAATCGCAATAATTTTAAAAAGAAA
This sequence comes from Araneus ventricosus, assembly GCA_013235015.1. NCBI lineage: Eukaryota > Metazoa > Arthropoda > Arachnida > Araneae > Araneidae > Araneus > Araneus ventricosus. The sequence goes on along the minus strand of BGPR01001804.1, from coordinate 138,763 downwards.
AATCAAATCGTCATAAATAATCCGGAATATTTGCCATGCAGCAAAACCACATTCCATCCAACAAAACAAAATGGTCGCATTTTTTTCGTTCGATAACAATATGGCGCCGTGTTCTGGTTTGTAGTTCTCTCAGTGTGGGCTGATATAGGTGGGGCTGCGATCGTTTACCAAAATCCGGAATGAGACCTCTGGTACTTCTTCTCTATCGTATTTACGCACTCGACGATTACTAAGGTTTTAAAATCACTGTAGTTTTAGAAACGAATCTCCCATGATTATTCTAAGTAGGCGCTTCATTTGTAAATGAGTCAATTTCAATATTGCCAGCATCTAGTGTGCTGACATTTTGGACATTGCTTAGGAAGATTACATGTTTTGTAATGGTGTGGAAATATTTTATATCGACTAAATTGCTTTTGAAATAACGATAACTTAGTCTCTTTTTAATATTATAATAACCATAATATGAATTATATTAATTTCTTTTTCTGTGGTGTATTTTCTTCACGAAATTTGATATGAAATTAAAAAGAAATGGAAAGAAAGGAAATAACAATTCTGCTCATTTTTCACCCTCTGAAGGAGAATACATATATATATATAACCTTTGTAGATGCTTTGTGTTACTTAATATTCGAACGATCGGATCTTTCTTTTTTTAAATAATTTGAAGCCAAATTAAATGAAAAGTTACCAAAAAAGAGTATATTGTATATGTTTTGCTATTTTCAAATACTGTTTACTAAATTAATACAGGATGTCCACTAAAGTCGTTTGCAGCCCCCTCCGTCTTAATTTCAGAACGACCATAGAATAGTGATTTTTATTAAATGGCAGTGGAAGATGACTATTGATTTTAGTATTAGCCAACATCAGGGATGCGGACGTTTGTGAAATGCAATGGTGTATGGACTGAGTAAAGTTCGAGAAATAATTTTTTATACAGATTCAATTGCTTTTAAAATAACGGTAATTTAGTCCCTTTTCTGAATATTTTAATAACTATATTATGAATTATATTAAGTTCTTTTTCTGCGGTGGATTTTCTTCTCAAAATTTAATTTGAAAATTATAAAGAAACGGAAAAAGGGAAACAACATATCTGCTCATTTTTTACCCTCTGAAGCAGAATATCAAAGACAACTTTGTAGCTGCTTCATGTTACTTAATATGGAACAATCGCACCTTTTTTTTCCCCGAAATGGCTAAAGTGAAAGTTCGTAAAATAATTTGAAGCAAAATAAAATGAAAAGTTTCCAAATAGTATATGTTTTGTTATTTTGAAATACTGTTAATAAAATTTATAAAAATTGTCCACTTAAAGTCTTTTGTATCCCCCTCCCCCCTCCGTCTTAATTTTAGAACGACTGCAGATATAGTCATAAGATTTTGTCTAGTTGTAGTAAAGTGGCTGCGCTTTACATTAAAAGACCGCTTACAGCGCTACCTGGCGGAAATTACGAAATTATGGTTCCTTTCTTGAAAACTAAACGTTACAGGGAAAAAGTGAATTACCAAGTTGTAGAATATCATCGATTTTGTACAAAAAGCACCTTCTAGCTGGACATTAATACTAACAACATAACCACTTCAAGCTTCGTTTTCTTTGTTCGCGATATTCCACACACTGTTACACTTTGAAACGTGATCTAGACTTAAGTTTGATGTGCGTTCGCCAAAGTTGAATTCTTTTTTGGCGATTTATCGCCAAATGTGGTGCACGCTAGTTATTTTTATTGCAACCCTTTAAGGAAAATATCGTCGCCAAGATAAAATTTTTTTTGGCGATTTCTCCCCTAATGTGGTAATCTTAAGTTTTCTTTTTTAACCCTTAAAGGATACCAAATTTGAATTAACTAATGATTCTCATTCGATAATCTGAATGTTTTGCGGTTAAAAAAAAATTCCGTTAACAGTTCGATGTTCTCTTTGCTCTTCGTTCGTTGACTCCGACGGTTGTGTGATTTTGTGCTTGTGTTATTCTACTTTTCTGTACGATTTCCTTCATTAGCCTTTCTGTTCCCATTTTGATTTCTCTCCAGGTTTTTTCTAAAATCCATTATGAGTTCTCGTGTTGATCACCGGGCAGCCGAAATGCAAGCTGGTTTGTTTGATTTGAGCTTCCTTTATGGTTTAAAGAATGGGCCAAAAAGGGATGTGATCGACTTTTGTATGAAAATGGACCTCATTGCGAAAGAGTATGTTTGTCCTGCGTGTGATGAAAAAATGGAGCTGATTGAATGTTCTACTCTTGAAGATGGGTTCATTTGGTGCTGTCGTAAATACGGCCAGAATGCCCATCATATTAAAAGATCTGTGAGAAAGGGAAGCTGGTTTGAACGTAGTCATCTTAGCATGCCTGAAGTTTTAATATTCACATATTTGCGGGTTAAAGAAAACATCGAATGAATGGATTGTGGATGAGATGAATGTGTCTGAACCGACTGTTGTGGATTGGAAGATCTTTTGCCGTGAGGTCTGCGTCGATATGATTAATCCCGGTTCTAAAAAGCTAGGCGGTGTGGGTCATGTCGTTGAAATTGACGAAAGCAAATTTGGGAAAAGGAAATACCATAAAGGTAAGAGAGTGGAAGGAAAATGGGTGTTTGGAGGGATTAAAAGAGGAAGTAAAGAAAGTTTTGTTTGCGTGGTTGAGGATCGAACGGCAGAGACGTTGATCGAAATCACCAAAAAATATGTTGAGCCTGGGACAACTGTTCTTTCGGACTGCTGGAAGTCCTACAGACCATTGACGGAGGAGGGCTACGTCCACTACACCGTCAACCATTCTGTGAACTTCAAAGATCCCATAACGGGCGTCCATACAAACGGAATCGTAGGAACCTGGAGCCCAATTTCGGAGCCAGGGGACAAAAAAGGTGAAGGACGAGTTCGACTCGTATTTGGGTGAATATATGTGGCGCAGACTGTACGGTGGGGTCACACTGAAAGGACTGTTTCCTGCGTGGAATTACCGTTCTGTATAAGCCACAAGCACGAGATTCGCCGAAATAAGGTACGTTCTTATTTTGATTACATTTCGATATCTTCACCTTCCTTTTGTTTCCCTTTTTTCATCATTTTCGCTTATTTTGAGAATTTTCTGCTTTGATATATTGTAAATTTTTCGCATTTTCCGTTACTTCGTGTATCATTTTCAATCAGTTAACCTAATTTTCCATTTTTAATTAATATTACCTTTCATATTTTTCATTAAGAATTCTTGTGAAGTGTTTTTTATTCGTTTAGAATTCCGTTGTTAAATTTTATCGTATACTTTTCCACATGTCTCTTTTCCTCCGTTTTTCTCCCTCTTGCAGCCTAGTTTGGCGCTTTTTTCCAAATCTCGTAGCCATCCAAGATGGCGGACTTTTGGCGAGTGTTTCATAGTTGGCGTGATTTTTTCCAACTTGGCGGGAAACCGCACATCAAACTTAAGTCTTACCGAAAGGTGTAAGAAAGAGTGAAAAAAAACTAGTTATCACACAACACTTTTATTTTCATTATTAAACTGTTTTCCGTTAGCTGTTCACACTTGGACCCTTATTTGAATTTCACGTGGCACACTCTTTAGCATATTAGCTGTCACTCTGGCCTGCGCATGAAGGCCCTGCGGTATTGGCCGAGAGGTCTCTAACGCCACTCCTGTCTGCAAATAAATATCTATTGGAAATTGTAATAATTAATTGCTTAATAGCTTCTAATATAAGTTAGTTGAACTGTATTTCTCCTTCTTTGACTTACGGTCTATGAATATTCGATTGAATTTGCATCAAATTAGATTATTTGTACTATATCTGGAAGGATATACAAATAATCTCACTCTGCAAATTTATGTTTATTTTGAGACATTTTAAGGTCTGTGTTTGATTAATTTAACATTGCAGTCTAGTTTCAGTCTTTGGAAATGCCTTTTCTAGAAGAGAGTGAAGCAAACAAAACTGAAATTCTACATTTAGGAATTATGGTCGTTGAATATTAGCTCAAATTTGCATCAAGTTCCATTTATTTATGTTTTCTACCGGAAAATTGTCCCTCATTCTTGAAGTTTATGTTACCTTTTTGAATTTTCATGTTTTTATTAAATTTTTTTAACACTGTAGGCTGATTTTAAATATTTTAAAAATGTTATTCCTGCTATTTAGATATATGTTCTATGCATATTAAGTTGAATATATATGGAGATAGATTCGACACTCATTTGCCTAATGTCCATCGGATTTTTATGAAATTTCGTGGGAGACAAGTGAAGTCGATTTTCCTTCAAACTAAGCAAATTTCAAGGTTCTGCAATTTTCAGTTTCTACGTTATGATTTTTGTCTCACAAGAAAGCGAAAGTGAACGATATAAAAAGAACAGTGCGATAAAAAAAAGAATAAACCTCTTGACTAACTGTAGAATCGTTTGTCTTCCCGATCGGTGGAATGCTGTTTCCCCGTAATAATGTTATAATTTTGTCAGTGGAACGCTTTGAAAATTCCTCTCCAATCTTAAACTAGACATTCACCGCCGATCCAATTCATTTGGAGGAATTCTTAGCAGACCGGTTCCATTTTCAGCTCATAAAATTTGGCGGGCTACTCATAGGTGAGACTGTGGCAACTGGAAACACATTACCTACGGGCAACTCGATGCCCTAAGGTACTGCGCCTCCCCCGATTTCAAAACGGATCTCCCCACCTGCATTTATCCAGAATGACTCCTACTCATCCTCCCCCTTCCCTATTTTGTGGTTTACGCTTCGATGAGAGAGGCAGGGTCTTCTTAATGGCTCGGACCCACGATCAGATAATCCCCGAGCTACTCGCGTCGTAAGGGATTTGCGGTTAGTCTGAATTGGACCAGATGCGCCATTCCCACGACGCGTAACTTGGCAAATTTTCTTCGCGCCGTCTGGCCAGTGGACCGCTTTTCGTCGAGTTTCCCTTCGCTCTGTTTCTCACCAAGCGCGCGCCTGGGGCCCCCGAGAAGAAAAGGGCCCCGACGGTATCACTTCAATTTTGAATAATATTTAATAGTAAGCATTTCATCGAATTTAATGAGCTCGCCGAGCTCCAAAAAGGAAACAAAATTTCGTAAAAATTCGAAATATTTTTGGGTACTGAAGTTTAGTGTTACATTTATAGCTTTATTAATTACAACGCAGGTCTTTTCGTTTGATTTGAAAATAATGTTTTCGAAATGTGAAAAAAAAATTTTCTTCTTTAAATTCATATTCAACAGAAAGAGTAAATGTGTTAGTCAGTGTTCTTTTCTCATTTGTTATATTTGCAAAGATTGCGACTACCAATTTATTACCTTATATTTAATTCAATAAAAATAGGATATGGCGTACAAGAAATGAAATTTTTGTTATAACAATGCATCTGAAGCGTTACTATTAAAGCATGCCCTATTTAATATCCAACACAATTTTCATGTAAAAATAACAAGAAATTAATAGTCTATTTAAATCTTATAATTCCAACAACTGACCGTTTTTTGAAGACAATGTATTTTTAAATATTTATTATCTTAAAAGATATGTTCTTAAAATGAATATCTGTATTTCTCGATTTCTTGCGTTTTCATTTTTTAAACTAAAATAAAAATGTTAATTATCTGTCTTGAAAAGAGAGTCAAGAATTATTGTTAAGTTCAATTCCCTGAATTTCTGCAATGGCTTATTTAATATTATTACGCCTCTCTATATATATGAAACATGAAGTACTAAAGAACATTTGAACTTGATATTTAGTTTATAAGAAGTCATAATCGCTTTCTTTCTATGCAATGAGTATAAAATTTTTATAAATTTAAACTTTGTCGCTTTGCAAGGTATTTAATAAACATGCAGCATTTCATCAAACTTAAAAAATAATTTACCGTTTAGAATTAATATATAATTTTAATTCTAATCAAACTTATAATGGATTATTTTAAAAAAGCTATCTGGTTCTTTAACGTATAGTAAAATAATCCGAAAAAGTCTCAGAATGAGCTTGATTTCTTATTAATCTTCAATTTAAAATTATGTTGATAAAAATGGCTTGGAGCATTTTTTTTTCTTTGTTGCATGAATTCATGCCTCAAGAATTTTTTAAAACTTATAAAATGGCGAGACAAAACGGTTTATAACACTTTGCTTCTTCAATGAAAAGAGACATCGATAGTATGCTGATTTGAAAATTTAAAATTAAATATTAAATTTGGTTTTGCATTCCCACTTCATATTACTTCAGTATTTAGCATGAACATAATTCTTTTTAGTGCTTTATGCCTCACTAAAGTTATTAGAAAATAATCGTGATGTGTTCAGTAGTAATACAGAAAGCAATTTTGGAAAGGAAAAGTTATTTGCAGCTTCCTTTTATTCGATAATAATTAAATTTTCATTTACCATATGCAAATTTCGAAATCTTAATTATTATTAATTAAGATGTAAATTAAATATACTGATTATAAAGTTACATAAGTAGCAATTATAAAATGAAAATTTATCAATAAAAATGTAGTTATTATCATTAAAAGTATGCATTCGAAACTGTTAAAAAACTACGACGCGAGAACAGAGTACAGATTACAACAGGCCAAGGGAACGGATCGCGTCGCTTCGTTCTCATGTCTTTGATGTTTCAGCTTTTGACCGCCGCAAAGCGGGAAACCACAGACGCCCTTGCAAGTCCCCGAGCGACTTCGAACCTACCTGTTCCCACGGCGGGAAGTAATGCACACCGCACACGAAATATGTGGTTTATCTGATCGTGGGTCCGGGCTTAACACGTTGACGGCCAGTCATGTGAAGCCTTATTGATACGAGGCGTGTCCGGAAAGTAAGTATCGTTTCGTTCTACCGCCACCGCAGCGCTAGTGTCGGAGTTCCGCACATGTGAACACGTGTCTCTGGTTGATTGTCTGTCCACTGACGCCATTACAGCCAGATTGTGTTGTGTTTACATGTGTTAGTGAGTGTTCAAAATGTTTAAGACGATTGCCGATCCCGCCGACTGTGAAGTGCGTTCTGTAATACAGTTTCTGAACGTAAATATTGTTAAGCAAGCGGAAATTCATCGTCAACTTGTAAAGATTTATGGTGAAAATGTGATGACTGATGGAATGGTTTGAAAGTGGGTTCGACAATTCAATGATGGACGCACCAGTGTTCATGACGAAGCACGGAGTGGGCGACCTTCTGTTGTCAATGATGGTCTGGTTGCAAAAGTGAATGAGAAAATTCGTGAAAACAGACGGTTCACAATAAGAATGCTTTGTGATGAGTTTCCACAAATTTCAAAAACTGTTTTGTATGAGAATGTCACAAATCGCTTAAATTATCGCAAGCGATGACGACGCAAAAAACGGTGTTCAGCAGTGGCTGTCTTCACTGGCGGCATCTTTCTTTGAAAAGGGTATAGACAATTTGGTTTCCCGCTCTGACAAATGTCTGAACAATGGTGGTAACTATGCAGAAAAATAGTTTCCGAAATGCTCTTTCACGTAAAAATAAATTTTGCTTTAAGAAAACTTTTTTATGCGAGTTTTTCCAAAACGGTACTTACTTTCCAGACACGTCTCGTAGCTAATGCCGTGACACAGGAGTAGGTTGTACCCATATACCAACTATCTTACTATAAGATATAAACAAATCGTGTTATATTTTCAGTAAGTAAAAACTTCGAAATTACATACAACTAGTTTCTAACATCCATTCCCTGTCAATACCAGTATCTATACCCGAAACGTAACCGTAGAATAAATACTGAAACATAGCGTTTCCCGAGCATGCGCATGATCGGCTCCTTGGCGATGACGTCACATCACATGCCTGCGCGTGATCGGCAGACAATGTGTTAGCCGACTGTCGTATTTAAGTTTCATAGCCTAGTGCGCCGAAAAATATCAAACCGGATGAAAATCCAACTGTTTTCCCTGGGCTACTTTATTATTCATTGGATTCTTACATTGATTAAACGTTTTGGCGCACTGCGTTCCAACAAAAGTGGAGTGGATTACTGGTGAATGTCCCGCTTTAAGCATCAATCTTGACGCTAAAGTAACAGCGCAACATTCAGGCGTGGCGATGATTAAGGGCTCCTCTGAAGGAATAGTAACATGATTCATTCCATGAGTTAAATTTTTCGATAATTTTTTAGTGTTAAAACTCTGTTATAGGTCGGTGACCGACCCAGAGAGCAATTTTAGTTTGCAGCATATTTGCACTGCAAATCTGCAAACTTACAGCAAATTTGACACGACAAGAGTGCAAGTGTGAAACAAGTTTGCAGCAAGTTAGCGCAATCTTCGAAGTCACCATGGGACGAACTTGCAGCAAGCTTGCATTGCAAACTCATTGCAAAAACAGAGTACGAACACAACCCGGGATAGAAATCGCGACCTACCGCTTGGTAGCCTGACGTCTATACCACTCAGCCAGCTCGGCTACGAGAGAAGATAGATGTCGCTAATACATCGTTCAATTCGATTCGTATACGATTTATTTTAAACTATTTTCTGGATTTCATTAATTTTTTGAGTTGAGAATATGATTTGAAGTCAAAGAGTCAAAGAGAGAGAGCGATTTTCGCTAATAACTACGTTTTGCTGGTAGAATAAATTATGAAATTAGAGTTCAAAAGTAATTTAAAATGGGACAAAATGTATAAGTTATTATTTTTCAACAAACATTGACTGATTTTTCGGTTTAATTTTGTTAATAAATGTTAAAATTTCAACATTAAGAAAAAGGCGATATAGTTTTCTTGAAAGTAAAAACTTTTAGTAAAAAATGGAAAATGTTTCAAAATTTTTTTTATAAAAAAAGTTAGTTTTTTTACAAATTATCATTGATTTATTGAGTTAATAAAAAGAAAGGTCTAGGAGATGCTATTAAAAATCGGATGTTTTTTTTAAACAGAGACAAATATAATTATCTCTTTGTGCTATCTTTGCATCAAGCTTGTTTTGCAAATTTGCATTGCAAAGGAGGTGGCGCTATTTGTCACGGTGAACTTGCAGCAGACTTGCAATGCAATGACGGTGGCGCTAGTTGTCACGGCGAATTTGCTACAAGTTCGCTTCAAATTTGACGCGTCAAATTTGCTATGACAAGCTAATATCAAGTCAAAATCACACTTGCTGCAAACTTACGTGCTATCTGGGGAGGAGTTTAAATCGGAAAAATTTTATGGCTAAGGTTCTATTGCTGCAATCAATTCATTTAGGGTGCAGTTTGGCTATCCTAAGTTCTCCCCCCACACTAGATGAACTTCGGCCGATAGGTGGAAAAAATTGAACTGAAATGGAGATGTTTTCTCAGATTTTCCAAAATTATTCCTAAGCAACACATTCAGTCTTGAAAATGGAGATCGTCACAATCGTAGAATATAAAATTCTGTGCTAATCTTAATAAAGCATATTTAGCTGCATTAGTATGAGTGCTAACTCTTATCAGTGTCGCTATTCTTTTCCAATTATCGTAAGGATTCCAGTGTCGTTTATTTCGTTTTAAAAAATATTTTATACAAACTTAGTAAGCAAGTAAACTTTTCCCATTAATATCTCTGAAATCTAAAATGCCTATGAAAACGAAGTTACTTGTTTACAACACCTATTTGCGTCCCATCTTAACATATGCCTGTCCTATCTGGGGTTATGCCGCTAAAACCAACATTAAAATTATTGACGTTCAATATCACTCGATAATTCGGTCAATCTGTAATGCAAAATGGTATATCTCCAACTTCGAAATTCGTAAAGCACTTAACTACCTTTCTCTAAAAGAATACATTGGCAAAATTGCTACAAAATTCTTTAATAGTCTGTCGAGACTAGTCGCACAAAAAGGAAGCAATTCAAGTTATACCAAATTATATCCCCGATCCCAAAATAAAAAGACCGAAAAATATTCTCCTGTGTGAGTATTGGAAGAATTTAAATATGTTTCCTTTTCGGTAGGCAAAAAGAGGAAGAGAAGCTAACGAAGTATTTGTTGACACTGTCGAAGGCAAAACTCAGGCGAGATTTGAACCCGGGTTGAAAAGATGGGACGTCTAACCTCCTGCGCTATTGGAACCGCGTCAGGGAACGTTTGAAGCAGTTGTCATGGCGTATAGGGGGAAAAAGGGGGGGAGAATGCTGAAGAAAGAGGAAATTTAGTATCTATAACCTGTATAAAGAGACGATTACTAATAATATAATTCTAAAAAAATTGAACTAAATATTATTTAGCTAATTTACCATTCTTATCTATTAGGCTTAAGTTTGTTTTGCCGCGCACGCACGTAGCGTTAACAAACAGCCCTTAGCCCCGCCTACTATACGCCAATCTGTACTCTCGCACCCATCTCTGTAATATTATGATGCCTTTAAAAATTTATAAAAAAAATAGACAAAATTTCAAACAGTAATAAGACTGATGCCATCGGAAAGATGATTTTTCGCTATTTTAAATGACATAAAAAATTTTATCTGCGTCAATTCATTCAGAAGTTATTCGCGAAAAAACGAAGAAATTTGATTTATTTTTTAAATAATTTAAATTTGAATCAAAATTTTTAAAAAACGGCTCCGAGGTGCACATTTTCAGCATCTAAAGTATATCTGTGCCAAATTTGGTAGCTCTATGTTCTACGGTCTGTTCTGTACACCGCCAACAGACAGACATTCATCTTTAACAGTATCCGAGATTGACGGGAAGAATCAAATGACCAATGAAATTGATCGATTTTCCTCCGTACTCAAAATAGGGTACGAAATGGGAACTGAGAGTCTAATGCAGTTAATTGTTCCTTTGAGATCCCTCTAGAAAATGCTTCGAAAACCAGCCGCAAGACTGCCCGTCTGAAATTAATGCATCTCGCGCTGCAGTCTCGATGCCGCTACTAGGATGTACCGACAACGCCATCTGGCGTGCAGTCAATGTAAACTGTTGTTCAACTAGCAGTCACTCCGCGGAACAAGGCCTTCAACGGAATGTTCTCGTACCTTCAGGACAAAATTTTGCATGTTTCGTTGATTCACTGATTTAAAACAATTGAAAAAAAAACATTGTTGGGAGTGTGGAGGTTCATCCGACGGAAAGAAACAAGACACATTTTCAACACGAGTAAATGTTCTACTCCATGATGGTTGGATGACTAAATTCTTTACATCTTGCGAGACACTGAGGGTTCAAAAACATTATATTTTTAAATTAAAATGAATAGCGAATAAAGTCATTTTTATTAGTCTCAATTTATAAAGTTTGTAAAATAAACATCACAGAGATCATCTCTGTGATAAACATATTTTCTTAGATTAATCCTAGTTAAGAATACTTCTTAAAGCGTCTGGCCTTGTTTCAATTTGATTTCGCCATTGCCATATTGCTAAGACCGCAGATTTTGGCGTTCGTGATTAGTGAGAAGGAACGTAACGATTATAAAAAAAAAAAAAAAACAGTTTTTTTTTTATATGTAAGTAATCTCTTTTTTAAATAACGGTAAACAATAAACTTAATTCAAGATTTGAATAAATATTTAGTAACTAAATTATTCCATTTCTATGATACCCTTTCTTCAAGAAACTTGATTTAAGATGAAAAAAGTAAAAAAGGAGGGAAAAAGAAAGAAAAACAATATATCAGCTTATTATATTTTTTTTTTCATCTCTGTCTCGGTACATGAAAACTAACTTTGCAGCTGATTATATCACGATCGGAACTTCTTTTTCGAAATATCTATAGTAAAAGCTTGAAAATAATTTGAATAAATTTAATCACATGAAATGAATAGTTACCAAACAGGGTATAAAGTATAGGTTTTGCCATTTTAAAGTAATCTAGTATAATTACTGTAATATAAATAAAGATATTCTGATCATTCATAATTTCTTTTAATGAATACGAACGATACCGCTCGGAATAAAAACATTAAAACACAATTTTCAGATGGCGCTGTCTATGGCAGGAGAAGCTGCTTGCCGTTGTCAGCGCCACCTAACGTTAGCGAAGGTATTCATGTGAAACATGGTGCTTTAAGTTATGCTACGACTACTTGCATTTTAAAATCAATGTAGTTCATTAGTTTTGCAAATGAACCTCCCCTAAATATTTTTAAGCGTCTAATATAAATTTTTAGTTGAACCGTATTTCTCTATTTTAGAATTACAGTGGAATCTCCCTGTAACGAAATCGCTTGGTTCCAGTTGAAAAATTCGCTATAGAGAAAATTTCGTTATAGGCCTCTGAGGAAGAATCGCCATTTTGGCTCTTTTCCATTTTTCTTCCATTTTGCTTTCATTTTGCTTTCATTCTAATTGTATTTTTCGTTCTAATTTGCTTTTTTGTGTTTTTTTATATTAAGGTTTTATTAATTATTAATGCTTATATTTTATAATTTTTAACTTAATTTTTGAAGTTCTAATTTCGTTATACGGAGATTAGAGATTTTTGCAATTATTTAAGTAAATGTTACAAACCTTTTAGTATGTGCGATAAGTTCAAAATATTTACTTATGACTTTCGATTAAAAATGAAGTAATATTTATTATAAATTTGTTAAAATTAAACTAATTTTTATTGTGTAAATAAAATGCTCAAAAGTGAAGACAATTCACCAATTTAGAGAATAATATGTACTAGTACGGATAAACAAAAAATGCGTATTGTCACATCCATTTGCTGTTTCCACCTCCGCTCCATCCCGATTCTTGGTGTAGAAATGTTGCTCCCTCTGTATAAACCCAGGTCCCCACAACTGCATTACCTTTCACATAGCATTCTATTGTTATGTGTTATCGCTGGAATGAACAATTCGAGTGGTTCCAGAAACAGGCACGTGTGAGCGATTTGTTTGCACAGAAATTAGCAACTTTCTTCAAAAATGGCAAAAATCGAAAAGATAAAGGTCTGAAAAAATTCGTTATAGGGAGACAACCACTTCTTTATATGGAGAATATTTTGAATGTTATTTAACATTCCGATTAAAAAATTCATTATAGGGAGAAATTCGCTGTAGGGAGACTTCGTTGTAGGGAGACTCTACTGTATGTTCTAAAGGGAGAATTATGTTCTTAACAAATTTTGGCGCTCTGGTCTAGAGTAATTTGGCGCTTCATTAGAACCGTAAGTAGAAATGCGAGAGTCTATGGCCCAACGAAAACACTATCTAGCCACGACTAGAGTTTCGAATTTGAACCATCTATCTAATGAGACTCCTTCTGCACTATCTCTTAATTGCAGTAAAAGAGTGGTCGTCTAATTTGATCGCCGTGTGAATCGTATTTTATTCGTATCGTGATGAGCTATCTCTAGAACTGGTCCAATGGATCCAAGCGAAACAAAATTTCACTAGTATGCAGATCAAGAGATGCGCTCTGTGAAAAAAAAAGTAATATAAAAAAAAATTTAAAGTCAATTCCTACTTAGGTCAACAAAGAAAAATTTTATTTTAGAAATTTTTTTCTCCCGTATAAAACTAAAATTAATTAATTAAATTTAATTAATGAATTAATATTTGAAAAAACTGTATTAACATCAAGTGTCATCCACTACAAGTTTTAAAAAATGTATTTGAACTTGAGTGGATGAATAAAAAGTATTTTATTAACGATTGAAAATTTG
>BGPR01001804.1:87473-125173 GCA_013235015.1 Araneus ventricosus | reverse complement strand
AAAATTAATTAATTAAATTTAATTAATGAATTAATATTTGAAAAAAAAACTGTATTAATATCAAGTGTCATCCACTACAAGTTTTAAAAAATGTATTTGAACTTGAGTGGATGAATAAGAAGTATTTTATTAACGATTGAAAATTTGAACAAGATATATAAATATGTACATGAAGTGTGAACTAATAGTAGGAATTGAAAAAAGGCATCAAAAGTGGCGTGGCACCATTACCTAAGGTGACGTTTGCGGATTTCTTTATTACTGAAGCAAAATTGAATACTGATCGTTCTCAGATACAGAAGCCTCCCGTGCTTTTGTGCCTGCTCCAGGCGGAGTTCATTTCACCTAAATAGGGGTGAAGTGAAAAATGGCTGGGGAAATGTTTGCATTTTACTTAGAAGTATATAGAATTTTTATTTATTATTTATTTGCTGTAAACATTAAATAAAAAAAAGGCTAACTAGAAAATATACACCTCATGATTTAATAAAGAATTCCGGGAAAATACTCATCCTACTCATTACCTGTCGCCCCTTTTACTAGTAAAATCGTCCAAAAGTGCTAGTCTTGGGTTTTTGAAACGAACAGTATTTCATTTGAGATTGTATTTTAGTTTAAACCTTTATAGGCCCACATGGCAAGTATACTTACCACCAAATTCATAAATTTTTAAATGTACAAGGTAAGCTATTTTAAAGTTCTCGTCAAATTTTTCTATGAAACGAGATCCTATACCTTCCTATATTTTTTTTTAATCTCAAAGCTAGAAAAAGTGTCTCGACATTTTAATTATCATTTATTGAAATTAATTAACAAAAAATTAATGTCATCGAATAAGCAAATGAATTTTATGATCCATTACTAGAAATAAACGGCCGTATGAAAGGCTGCCGAAATTCAGTTCTGAATGTACAATCTTTTTTCGTTTAAAATACAGTTTTATGCATGTTTCTTCCTGTTTTCGGTGTTGGCAGAGCTCATACATTGTACTGCTTCCTAGCGAAATTTTATTTCGTTCGAAGCTGTAAAAACGGCTCTGGGGGCCTTTGGCATAGGCGCACAATAATTATGGCAACCCTGTATTAAACAATTTTTCTGAATAATCAATGTTTCGTTCTTTCTAGAATACTGATTATTGCCATTTGTCATTTTTCTGAATAATCAATGTTTCGTTCTTTCTAGAATGTTCATTATTGTAATTTACCCTTTTTGTGAATAATCAATGCTTCGCTCTTTCTAGAATGCTGATTATTCCCATTTGTCATTTTTCTGAATAATCAATGTTTCGTTCTTTCTAGAATGTTCATTATTGCCATTTGCCATTTTTCTGAATAATCAATGTTTCGTTCTTTTTAGAATGCTGATTATTCCCATTTACCATTTTTCTGAATAATCAGTGTTTCGTCCTTTCTAGAATGCTGATTATTACCATTTACCCTTTTTCTGAATAATCAATGTTTCGTTCTTTCTAGAATGCTGATTATTGCCATTTACCATTTTTCTGAATAATCAATGTTTCGTGCTTTCTAGAATGCTGATTATTACGTTCCTGAATCGTATTACCAGCACTATGATTCGTCACACTATCGGAAGATGCTGATGGATATTGGATTCAAAGTTATTCATTGCAAGGACGAAGTGAAAGAGGACATCCTTCCTTCGGACAAAGAATTTAGAGGTAATTGAAACTTAAGGATATTTGTAGCTCTATCGCTGTATTTTCTTCAGCAGGCCAATGGAAGCAAGTCTCGAGGAAAGGATGAACTTGCTCACTCTGCGATGATTTGACCAGAAATCTGACGTGTCTTTCGGATGACTTTTTCAGACATTTATAATGTCGGGATCCTTTGACAAGTTCCGATTCGAGCGTTCCACTCTACTTTCAACCGTCGTTCGGACCGTTTGTCTGGGGTGCCTGGGACGCAGACATTCATAGAGTTGCTGCAAACAGAATGCAGTGGAACCTGTCTAAAACGATAAACCTGCCTATAGCGATATTTTCTTTGGTCCTGGCGGAATCCCTATTTGTCAATGTCTTTTGAACCTGCCTACCGCTATGTTCACTTTTTAGAGGCACCCGTCTTTAACGATAATTTTACCTTTTTAGAAAGCTTAGAATACAATCCCTATTTTCACCCTTGTAAAATGATATCCCATGGTCTAGAATGTGAAATGACAAGGGAATCGGGGGAAGGGCTAGAAATCAGAGATTGTTGTAGCAGGGAGGTCTGACTTTGGCGGGTGGGACCGTATTTCCACGTACGGTTTATTGCCCAAACACAACGAAAGCAATTTTCGAAATGGATGATAATAAGCGAGGAGAAATAGATCGCCTACAATAATATTGAGCAAAAATGGTTGCTATTCGAGTGAGTCGCCATCAACCACCAATACCCATTTCCAGAAAGTTTTGCTCTGTTGCTGGTGGGACTAGAAGGGCGTTGTCTATTACGTGCTGCTGCTACCAAACAAAACAACCAATTCTTTTTTTTAAAAAAAAGTAGCCAGATAGACAATTTGAAGCAAGCCATTGACCAGAAGCGCCTAGGATCGGTCAATCGCAAAGGGGTGGTCTTTCACCACGATAACGCTAGACAACATATGACTTGGCCTCCCTGCGAAAATTGTTGAAACTTGGCTGGGATGTCATACTCCACCCACCATACAGTCCTGACTTGGCACCTTCGGGCCAGTGGCGGCGATTGGGTGGGAAAAGTGAGGGGCCACCTACAGGGCTTAATCCAGCCCTGCGAACGAGGGCGTCCTTGAAACTAGTTAAGAATTAAATTTCACCGCTGGCCGAGTTTGGAGATGCGAGCCCCCAAAACTGGTGTTACGCAGGCGATTAAAAGCTAGTCGTTCATGAGCCCTCCGCTCCACACCGTTTGGAGCGCCTTCTCTCGAAAACCCGTCGTCAATGCCAAATTCCGATGAGAACTGATGCAATGTGGTCGAAATGTTTGGATTTTCACCCGGTCCCTTTTTCCATTCAGCGCACTGGGCCATAATACTGAAATACGATCGTGGGGAAGGGAGAGCGAGCCTCTCTCACAAAATCGAAAACCACAAAATGGAGAGAGGGAGAGCGAGACTTTCTCACAAAAGCAAAAACTACAAAATGGAGAGGGGAGCGAGCCTCTCTCACAAAAGCAAAAACCACAAAATGGAGAGGGGAGTGAGCCTCTCTCACAAAAGCGAAAACCACAAAATGGGGGGAGGGGAGTGAAGCTCTCTCGGGAAAGCTGGGTGGGAGTCCCGCTTTGAAAGCAAGTGGAAGGAGTAGGCACAGTAGCCCTAGGAGATCGGAGTGACCGGTTCATCCACCTAAACGGATGAGATGAAAACTGGAACTGCCTGGTGAGGCACACTCCAACTGATTTAGAACCGTCCGCCTGTGAATATCCAGCTTAATGGTTTTAGGGTTTTGTTTCTAGTTAGCGAAACTTGATTCACTATTGAGAAACGGACAGAGGCTTGCTTCGAAAACTCTGTATTTCCTTTTTATTGTGATTAACTCCATGGTATTCTGTTTGATTTTTCCGCGGGATTGTTTGCCGATTAACGGTCTCTGCTTTCAAAGGAGAGCTGTATTTAAATCTCTCAAAAGAAACAAAAATAACTAAGATGTACTAAAGTTGCTATTATAATGGATATGAGCGTTTGCTTTTTATTTTTAAATTCAATACTATAATTTTTTCTGTCTTTACCTTTAATATTTTATTATTTTAACATTTCATTGCTCCATATGGACAGCTTAATAATTTCTATCTTAATTGATATAAAAACTTTCAACCACAGAGCAGCAGGTTTGTGTGACGCTCAACAAAGCCACCAGAACACGGGTGTCAAAATCGCGGCCCAAGATGAATATCTTTGCGGCCCAGCAAGGAAACGATCAGACCATTATGAAATTTTGTAACCAAGTTAAAGCAGTCAAATTAAAGCTACTTCTTTAGGAAAAGGCTATTGAAAAATGAATATTTACCGCACTTTCTGACATACAACGTGAACAATTCAAGTTTGAGGGAAATTGCATCGTCACAGAAAAACGCAAAAAGTCTTTGAACTGAATTTGAAACAAGGTTTGCAGATTTCAAAACCTTGGAATGAAAGTTTTGGTTTTTTTTTTTTTTTTCGACCTTCTCAACAGATATCGCATCAATACCTAATATACCCAAACGAGGTGCTCGAGATCGGATATTGTTCAGATTGGAAAGAAAAGTTCAGTGAAGTTAAGATGGCTGAATTTTACAAAAAAATGCCAACCTGAATTGAAAGCACTCGAAAATCTGCGCATGAAATTATTTCTACGTTTCGAAGCACTTATTGGTACGAGCAATTATCTTCACATGTGAACTTCTAAAAGGTCTCCTGTCAGGTCTAGAATTACTGATATTCACCTAGGATCAATTTTGAAAGTAATCACTGGGAACAAGATATGCCTCGGAAGAGAAGGCAGCAGAATAGGCGAGATGCCATGTGCAAGGAAACTTTAACTGTCCTTGTTTTTTTTACAATGTGTTTCTTTTCTCTTTTGCGGCCCACATAAGCTTAGACCTTGTTGATTGGGCTCCAAGCATCTTAGTTTGACACCTCTGCACTAGAAACGTTTAATTCCAGAAACATTTTTGTCGCGCGCATCAGAAAATTTGCGACTCCAAAAAAGGCACTAAGTGTTCCTGAAAATGAGCAGTAATCAGTGGCGAATCTAGGATTCGTGTCTGGGAGGGAGGGGAGGGCTGAGGTCATTAAAATTTTGTATCGTCGTGACGAATATCAAACCTCATGGCTCATGTAAACCAAAACACTTTAACTTAACAGACTATACTCACCTGACAATAAGAATCTAAAGAATGCTACAAAACTTAGATAATTTAATAAAAATTATAATGAAAAACACTAGCCAAAAAATATCTTCGACCCTATCAACGCTACTAGTACGAGTGGAATGACTAAAAAAGTAAGAAAATTTTCGAGCCTGTCAAGCCAGAAAGCAATGTTGTCGCGTTTTTATTATTTTGTTTAAGGGGAAATTAAGAAAAAACAGTTGTAGTTATTTTAAGGGGACATACGTCTGTTAAACCTCGAAAATTTTAGATTTTATGAAAAACATATATATTATTCTCCTGTCTTTTTTGAACAATAACAAACAATCCGCGTTAAAAAATTCCCATAATTATGAAAGTTATGAAGGAAAATGTATCAGCTCTTCAACGCAAACATTGAATATGACCATATATTTAAAACGCTGTATCTCAAAATGTTTTTTTTATATTGCGCGCACGATATCTCAAGAACTATTAAGTATTTTTACATAAAATTTTTACCAAATATGTATTTTGCTATGTTCTACAAATTGAACCTCATTTTTGTGCATATTTCTCCAAAGAAGTTTTTTGAGGGGGTTAGAAAATGTGAAATTTCAACTATTCTTAACATTTTTATTTTAAATTGGTATATGAAAAATAAATTAAATTTACAGGTTAGTAAATTGTGGTTCAATTTCTTAAACAGACTGTTTGAGTTACTTAGATATCCAAAATATTGTGTTTAGATAAATATTTTACCCTTAATTATGCGCGCATGGTGACTATCTCATTTTTTCTCAAAATTTATACCTATATTTATTACTTTCTCAAATACGTATATACCAATATGAAGGTATGAAAATGTGTGTACTATAAGAGAAAAAACAGATATTTTTCTAGTGAAAAAGGTTAGTTTGTGAATTGCATTGTTTCAGAAATACAGTGGAATCTCCCTATAACGAAATCGCTTGGTTCCAGTTGAAAAATTCGCTATAGAGAAAATTTCGTTATACGGAGATTAGAGATTTTTGCAGTTATTTAAGTAAATGTAACAAGTCTTTTAGTATGTGCGATAAGTTCAAAAATATTTAATTATAACTTTCAATTAAAAAAGTAGTAATATTTATTATAAATTTGTTAAAATTATACTAATTTTTATTGTATAAATAAAATGCTCAAAAGTGAAGACAATTCACCAATTTAGAGAATAACATGTACCAGTATGGATAAACATAAAATGCGTATTGTCACATCCATTTGCTGTTTCTACCCCCACTCCACCAGATTCTTGGAATCTTGACAGTAGAAATGTTGCTCCCTCTGTAGAAACCCAGGTCCCCACAACTGCATTACCCTTCCCATAGCATTCTATTGTTGTATGTTATCGCTGGAATGAACAATGCGAGTGGTTCTAGAAGCAGGCACTTATGAGCGATCTGAACACAGAAATTAGCAACTTTCTTCGAAAATGACAAAAATCGAAAAGATAAACCTCTGAAAAAATTCGTTATAGGGAGACAACCACATCGTTATATGGAGAATATTTTGAATGTTATTTAACATTCCGATCAAAAATTTCGTTATAGGGAGAAATTCGCTGAAGGAAGACTTCGTTGTAGGGAGACTCTACTGTATAATGTATCGAATTTGACAATTTTCCACCATTTTTTCGAGGTTTTAGAGTCGTATGTCCCCTTAAATAAAATCAAGAATTCTGCTTTAGCTCTGGGATGGCTGCAGCCCCATAGCATCCCCCTGGATTCGCCACTGGCAGTAATCGATATCTTTTATATTTTCAGATGTATTCTATTCCGTGTGCCCTCTGGTCAAGCATCTCCCAGACAACCTAAAGGGGGATTTTAAAGAGGAGCTTCTTCAAAACATTTTAAAGCCCAACGGGAGAACCGAAGATGGCCGGCCTATCAACAGGTGCAAAATGGTGGAGATTCTCATCAGAAAGGAAGAGTAGAGAACCGCTTCTCAAATGGTGCCACCGCACAAAAATTACAAACAAGAAGACTACGTTTAGGAGATCTACTGTCTTTTCTTCAAAAAAAATTGTCATTTATTAAACTAGGAGGCTCTGCCCCTGCTCGCTTCGCTCGCTACAATGAAGACACTGCGTGTTCTAGCACAATTATTGTAAAATCTTTGATTATATATATATGAATCAGCTATATTTTGCTTCTGATGCTTTACTTAAATCAGCACAGAATAAAATTTTTTAGCCTCAAAAAAGATATTTTCCTTCAAATAAAACTTACAATGAAAATTATGAAAGTGCATAAATAAACAAATGAATAAAAGTTGCAAAATTAAAACAAATATAATTATTCTAAAAATTAATTCTAGAAACAAATAACATATTAGATTTAATATTATTAATAAAGAGATTGTGGTGTGACATCTTAGCACAATGAACATAAAAAAGACAATATTATGAATAAATAAAAATATTAAGCTGATTTCCTTTTAATGCTTTCACCTTAATCAAGAAGGAATAAAATTTTTTGACCTTGAACCTTATATTTGCAGGTACGATGCTTTCGAATAAACCGTTATTTGTATGTACTACAAGGGCAGATGAAACGTTAATTGCAGGTACAGTAGATACGGATTAAATGTTATTTACATGTATTTTCCATTCTGTTAACATGTACATTCGTGTTTTCTTGATGACACTACACTATTTTAATTATTTCAGAATTTTATTATCAGTTACCCGATTAGCTTATTTTATGCCAGTGGCGCCATCTGCTTATGAATGTAAGAAGACATTGTTAAAAAATTATATTTATAATAATGAATTCTAAATTAAAAACTAAAATGTAGAAAATAGTTGGAATAAAAAAAATACTTTTTAGTATTTTTTTTACACACTAGTACACTAATAGAACAGTGTTTTAAAAAATAGTTTTTATTCTTTTCTTAATTTAGAACACTTGTAAATTGGAGAGATGGAATTTACATTAGGAGTTGTTTTCTATATTTCGGATAATATACCATGTCTGGAAAAAGGAATAAAATCTAGTAAAAAATTTATTTTCCCATAAGTTTTAGGAGAATATTATCTGAAACTTAAACTATCCAAAATATTAGACATACGGCAAAGAAGATGGAGGAAAAAAGTGCTTAGGAATATTTAAGAAAAATGTGTACAGATTTTTTGGAAGTTTTTAATTTTCAAGGATTAAAAATAAATCGATTAAAGGTGATAGTAAATTGATAATATAATTATGAGAGGCACAAGACGGTAATAATGGCGAGTGAAAACACGCGGCGAAAAAGCTTGTCCCCCCAGAGACCGAACCCCGGAACATTGAATTGCAAGGGCAATGCCTTGACAACTGTACTATCGGAACGCACGGCTAGAAGGTGAAGCAGGGGGTTTTCTTATTTCAACTGTCATTTATGTCGTAGTTTGGAATTCTAAAGATTGCTGAATTTTAGAATGAGGGGAAGGTTTGTGATAAAATTTATTTGCAAGATTTTGATTCAAACTTTTTTTTAAATAAAAACCCAAATCGCTGACTTAAACTGTTTTGACTTTGGCCTGAAAGTTCTCTGGCTCTCATAAGCCATCTCCTTCATTTCTAACTGATCTCTTTTGAATAATTTCATTCAAAGTTTCATTATATTGTAAGAAATATTGTGAATTTTACGTCTTAAACTCATTTTTTACAAGAAAAAAGTTATTTTACACCACAACTAATATAGTAACAGGCTATTCCTATGAAGTTATGCCTAACATGGCGGAGGCTTCCGGTTTTGTTTAGTAACAATCGTTGCTATCGACAAAGGAGAAATTAAACCCTTTTTCCGCCACGTCCTTTTCCGCCTTAGCGTTATATATATGCAGATTATTTTTTTAAAAAATAACTAACGCTAAATAAATGTTATATTTCAAATGGGTTATATAAAATAATTTTTTTCCGTCGAGTCATGGAGACTTTTTTTGACGTTGACTTACGTCTCTCCATAGTGGTCTATGACGCTTTTCGTGGTATTTTTAAACTCTAATAGCTCCGCAACCAAATAACATAAAGAGTTGGTTTTAGTTTCATTTGACAGAGAAAGGTGGACATTGAAGATTGCGAAAGGAATTTTAGAATTACGATTTAGTCACAGTTAAGTTGCAAAGTTGGTGAAAATCACGAAGAATTTTACATAGATAGAATCACACTAGACTAATAATCACTATAGACTATAGAGCTACTTTAGTCACAGAAAGTCACAGTTGAGTAAGGTAAATAAGTCTACGCCCCTCAAGTAAGTAAGCCTACGCAGTTTCGCAGAGACAGCCTTCCGTCGAATTTTTTTATGTATACGTTGCCTTTGCGTTTGTAAATTAAGTGTTGCGGAGAGATCGCAAATTCTTTAACCCTTTCAGGACCAGCGAAAGTAGAAAGAAGCGCTTCCCCAGGCCCGCACGTTCCGGAAGGATGCGTACGCACTGGACCGGGCAATTTTTCCGTTAAGCCTAATTTTATTTAAAAATTCATATAAAATCATTACTGCAAATAAATACGCTGAAATTTACAATTCATTATCATTGATACTATATCCGCATATAATGTAATAAAATTTTCATGATATTTAAAAAAATTTAACTAAAATAACATCTACCCCAAAAATACAAAATACTATCTAGCGAACTCCAAACTGCAAACGATAATTTCTACTCCAACCCCTAACAAATAAACATTCCATCCTTTCATCATGCCATCAAAATATAAAAAGAAATCCCGCGATAAAATAAATCATAGCTCTATAATTGCTCAATCCTCTCCAAAGAACCGAACACGCGCAGTTGTTTACATAATCAAATGACCCTGATACAAAAAGAAAAACCCGTAACAGAAAGTACATGCCGAAGGTCAACACTCTGATGCAACATTATTCGAAAAAGTAACGGTTTTTACCGCCATCTAGTGCCGCTTAAAAATTCAAATAAAACGTTCAAGTTGGAATCACATATATGTGATGATGGGCTGAAGGGAGCGGAAAGAGTGATCACATATATGCGATGATGGTCCTGAACGGGTTAAAATGTTTCTCTAGAAGAGCGGTTCCCAACCTTTACTCACTAGCGTACCCCTTGATTAATTTTTTAAAATTTCGAGTACCCCCTACTGACGTATCACCCCCAACACAAAAAGTTCTTATTAATAACGCCAACGGCTTATGTTAGCTTAAGAGTCAAACGACTCTAATGAACATAATAAAATTCGCAGGACTGATTTTTTACTTAACATTTTATTTTATTTTAAAAAACAGTATTAGTCAGTGGAGGCCACTCAACCGCCTCTACCACTTTTCACGGGAAAATTACATTTTTATTTTACTTTAGCAGTTCAAAACTAGAAATTATTTTTAAAAAAAAGTAGTGTCTGGGAAAGTTAAGTGATAACGTTGATTGATTTTCAATTAACCCTCTGACATTCACGAGAATTTGAAGCCGAATGTCTTGAAATGCCTAAAATTGAGGATTGCTATCAATGTTATCTGCATACACCCACTTTAAGACGGATCCCTATCTCTTAATGACTACTGGTCAGATGGATGGAAATAATGTCTTTCTTCACTCAGCATGATTGATCACTGCGACATCTGTTAGAGGGAAAATAGGACTGATTCTGAAATTATCTAGTCTTTTCCCAGCTGGCTAAGTAGTCATCAATTGAAATGTATACATTTACACTTTCTTCGAACACCAAAATAAGCTCCATAGGGAGCGAGCAACATTGACATCAAAATAAGCACCAAAGCGAGCGTCTTCTTTCATTCTGAAATCTTTTTGAAGGTTCGTGATGAGCCATAAATTACAAGACACGTGATACTGTACCCCGTTGGCTAATGATCTGGGAGGGAGACGCTTTTAGTGAAACCTCCAATGGTAGTTGGTCACATACCCAGATAGCACGTAAGTTTGCAGCAAGTTTGATTTTGACTTGATATTACCTTGTCATAGCAAATTTGACGCGTCAAACTTGAAGCGAACTTGTAGAACATTCGCCGTGACAACTAGCGCCACCTTTTTTGCATTGCAAGCCTGCTGCAAGTTCACCGTGACAAATCGCGCCACCTCCTTTGCAATGCAAATTTGCAAAACAAGCTTGATGCAAAGATAGCACAAAGAGATAATTATCTTTGTCTCTATTTTTAAAAAAAACATCCGATTTTTAATAGCATCTCCTAGACCGTCCTTCTTTTTATTAATTCAATAAATCAATGATAATTTGTAAAAAAACTAACTTTTTTATAAAAAAAAAATGTGAAACATTTTCCATCTTTTTACTAAAAGTTTTTACTTTAAAGAAAACTATATCGCCTTTTTCTTAATGTTGAAATTTTAACATTTATAAACAAAATTAAATCGAAAAAACAGTCAATGTTTGTTGAAAAATAATAACTTATACATTTTGTCCCATTTTAAAGTAATTACTTTTGAACTCTAATTTCATAATTTATTCTACTAGCAAAACGTAGTTATTAGCGAAAATCGCTCTCTCTTTGACTTCAAATCCTATTCTCAACTCAAAAAATTAATGAAATCAAGAAAATAGTTTAAAATAAATCGTATACGAATCGAATCGAACGATGTATTAGCGAAATCTGTCTCCTCCTCTCAGAGTTTAACTGGCCGAACGGTTAGCGCGTTTGTTTCGGAACCGTAGATAGCGAGCTCTATCCTGGGTTGTGTTCGTACTCTGGTTTTGCTATAATTTGCAATGCAAGCTTGCTGCAAGTTCGTCCCATGATGACTTCGAAGCTTGCGTTAACTTGCTGCAAACTTGTTTCGCACTTGCACTCTTGTCATATCAAATTTGCTGTAAGCTTGCAGATTTGCAGTGCAAGTCTGCTGCAAACTAAAATTGCTATTTGGGTACTCTGGTACTATTGTGTTTTTGTACCCCGTTGTCAAATGATATACGAGGGGACGCTTGTGGTGAAACCTCCCATGGTAGCTGGTCGCCTACTCTGACACTATTGTGTTTTCTCATGGGAACAAGAATTGTTCATCCCGCCCTCGAGCAATTCTATACTAGACTCTGGTCAGTTCAGTATTCACCTTAGAGTGGAGAGTGCGCATTTCTCTGGTTCATGATTTCGGTGAGTAAAATGCCGGATTATTTCACTATAATTTAAGACAACTTACTGTGTTGAAGCAGAAATATTCTTTTCAATTATGGTAGTTACTTTCGAATTGCATTAGGATAATTGCAGGAATCTTTCACTGGGTGGAAGACTATGGTCTGTGGCCTTTACTGCACTGTCAACTGAGTATAGCTTTTTCAAAAGCGCTGCCGTTCATCATTAACATATTCTTAGTGTTCTCGCGGGAGGGGGGCGTCAACCCTCTCCAACTTTTTGCGGAAAAATTCAATTTTTATTTCATTTTAGCTGCCTAAAACTAGGAATTACATATAAAAAAATCAACACTGTGCGGAAAAGCAAGCTAATTTTATAATTAATTTTTAAAATTTTGTTGTCTACCTCCTATACTCCGGAGTACTTTTAGGTGTCTATAAATTTTTTGCTCCCCCCCCCACACACACACACTTTAGTCACCCAATCGGAGCCACAGGTATTAGTTCAACTTCAAAACGAATGAAAGCAGCACTGAAATAATTTTGTATCAACTCATGATGAGAGCTAACGATGACTCAGTCGCGCTTTTGCAATTGTTACGGTTATGGTAGTATAAATTGTTTTCTTAGAAATTCAATTCCATAGCAGAATTTTCGCTTTAGTATTCATTGCATTGCCTATTTTATCGCACCTGCTTCAAAGTAATATTTTTTTGAAACGTGGCAACAGATATTTGATTTCAGGTTTGTTTGTTTGTTTCACTTTCTCGTATACGAAGAATACAGAGAGAAAGTATTGTAATCGTCAAAAAAAATTCGAACTCGAGATTTTGACGAATCTCCACTTAGAAAGTATACGAGAAAGTTTAGGGGAGACCACTCCCGCTGGTTTCTAACTCGAATCTTTACCCAAAGCCGTTTGATGAGCTATTAAATTCTAAAATGGACATTAAATTCTAACGTTGACATTGATTAATTTCCTATGGTTCTTCAATTGAGATATTTTATTTCATCTGCCTTAATGCCGACTTTCATTGTTGCCACTCTGAAAAAAATTAAAGAAATTCGAACCTTTAGTCTGAAACGTTGCAGCACAATAGTGTTTCAGATTTGATTGCATCAGCCGTTGCATTATTTGCTTACAAATTTTTTACATCATGTTATTTTCAGAAAAAGAATGTCAGCCTGAAAACATTATACTGTTAAATAAAACTGGAAGCAGGAATAGAACAGGACGTAAATTGATTGGAGATATTACCAGGGCCGGATTATATCTAATAGGCTAGGGGTATGAAAGCCATGATATATTTTTTCAGGATAATTTTAGTGCTGTCATGTGATTTACATGAATTTTGTGTGTTTGAACTTACTCAAAATTTAATCAACTAAGTTTTTTTTAAAGTTTCAGAATATCATTCCTAGTGTTTTTTTTTTTTTTTTTATTTTTCCAAATTCGCTTGGAGGTCCTGGCGTTCTTTTTTTTGTGTGTGTGTTGAGTGATTCATAAATCAATAGTTCTGACAAAATTCGTATTAGAGTATTTAGACTGCGTTAAAAGTTTAATTTTTACCATTTTGTTTAAAAACACTTAAATTTTTACGGGAAAGATACTGGCATCAACTCACCTGAAGGTGACCCACAATTAAATGTTTTATTTAGTTTATCCTAACACTTTTTTTACTTGAAAACTGGTTATATATAGATTAAATAAAAATCAATAAAGAATATCTGGTTCATTGGAAGTTGGGCCTGGAAAGCTGCATCACCTAAGGGCCCTACTGTATTTAAACTAGCTCTGGATATTATCCATTGAGGGTCAGCTTAATTTGCCAGTTACCATCCGAACACATTGAAAAGTCGATTTTCAACCAAAATTCCCATTTTTTAATTTTTGATGATTTGGATAGTCCATTAATTTACCTTTCTAAAACATATTTACTTTTGTCGGTACGTTAATTAGAAGATGAGATATTGTTTTATAAAAAAACCGAAAGTGGGCGTTTAATTAACCGGAAGTTGTCATTTAAAGGACAGAATCCTGACAAAAATTCTTCTAAACTGCATTTTTTCAAGTTAATATGATGTTAGTATATTTTTAGGGATGTTTTTTAAAGTTTAGATACTTAATTTAAGAGCGTGGCAAAACTAAAATTTAATTTTTCTCAAAACTAGATGTTATGCATAATTTTCACACTTCAAACATGATAACTCAAGATATTATCATTTGATTGTTCTGAAATTCTGTGAACATTTTCTTCAAATGTGTCTCTAGTGAATGTACTAGAATAATGTATATTGTAACAATCCTTTTTTAATTATGGTCTTTTATCTGAAAAATGACATGAAAAATTTGCTGAAAATCTTGTAATGATTGTTCGATTAGCTCTAAAATTTTTATTTATACAAAGAATGTTAAGATTCTAGTACAAGCACTAGTCCATAGTATCTAGTTTATTTTAGAATTAGTTTTATTTGAATTATTACAAAAGTTTGACCTCTAGCATGTTTGAAGTTTTTGGGAATTTCCTCTAAAAAGCAGCAGAAATTCAAGATTTTTGTAAATTTATAATAATTTATACTCAAAAATCATACTCTAATATTAATCTTTATTAAATTCGAATCTAAAAAACATATTTTGGTGTTTTTATTTCACAATTTAAAAAAAAAGTGCTCCGAACGTGTTCGGATACCTTAACCTATATCAGAAAATTTTATTTAAAGATAGAAAGAAAAAGTTCTAGATTAAATGTGCTATTTTTCTCTTCTACAGAAGAATTTCAATAAAACATTAAAAGATTATTCAAATATTTCTCGGGATTTCTAATGATATAAATTCTGCTTTCAAGGAACTGGTTTATTCTTGTGCAATCCAATTACAAAAAACACGAAGACTCCCACACTCTCATCGTGATAACTTTTATTTTTTTCGATGAACAATGTGTAATTAAAAATATAATACACAGATGACTTTTAGATAATAACATATACAACAATGTTATTTACATAAATGCTTTGCAACTATAAAGGTAACTATTTTATACAGGTTGGTCTTTGGCATTTTCTTTAATAAGCTCTTTTTCAAAATACTTGATGGTTCTCTTCAAACCCAGAGTCAAAGGAACCTGAAAAGAAAAGGAAAAAGCCACTGGGTCTAGCTAAACTGATATATATGTTACTGGCAATGTATGAAACACCAGCATTCGATAGAATACCTAGGCATTTTATAGAATGCCGGGCGTTTTTAGGCAAAGTATAAAATATGAGAACTATTATAAACTTTCCCAAGGCATTGTATATGATACATAGGCATTCTATAGAATGACAAATGTATGAAAAGGTCATGATAAGGCTATTATTTAAAAGACATGCATTCCTCAAAAATACAAATGTTTTTTAATGGCACTCTTTCATTATTTTTCAAAATGTCTTTTAATCTAAATGCATAAAGGAAAATGAAAGCTACACATATCAAAGCTTACGCCTTTCTTCTTTAAAAAAAAAAAATGTGAACTACTTATAACATCAAGATAGGAAATAATTTTATTTTGAATAGCACTTAATTTTATTTCTTATAAAATTGAACTGATAACATATTTCATACTTTGCTGGTTTGTCATTCTATAGAATGCTAAGGAAATGGGTGAAATTTTAAGCATTTCACAGATTGCCAGCCTGTTTTCGGCATTTTATAAAATGCCTAGGTATTCTATAGAATACCAGCTTTCATACATTGCAGTAATGTACATAATCTATATATTAAAAACAAGTATTTTAAACTTCCAAATTGTGACTGTTATTTACTGTGACTGAATTAACTGTTCTGTTCATTGTCTACACAAACACCTATGGAGTCAAGTAACCGTCTGTGTCGTGTAATATCTAATTGCACATTGTTGGTGCCACTTTCTTAGACTTCATCCAAAATATGCATTTGATTTCAATATTAAAATGGCGCGTCACATTTTATATCTAGCAGCATGTAGCTGGATTGAAACATGCTGATAAAAGCAACCAAAATCTTTGAGCTGGATATATTCCCTAATATACTCACTATTTTAGAGGACATTGATTACAGATTTCTCAGAATAATTAAGTAAAAAAAAAAAAGAAAAATCCACTACGATATTATCTTAACTTTCAACCATTGTAGATATTTGTATATTAAATATTAGTTTAAACAATAAAGATAGTTCGAATTTCATTGCAACAGCAAAAAGCATTGTTGTAAATTATGCCAAAAAATATTTTTTTAAATATATTAAAATAAGAGGAAAAAATGCACGGTTACTCAATTTAAGCTATCAAAAGGATAATTTGTTGAATTTTCAGATGGTTTGAAAATCATTTTTGTGCTACAATATTTTCGGATGTTTTTATTTGAAGAGTGATTAAACGTAGGCATTATTGGTTGCTTGATTGGATGAATAGAGAATAAAGAATGTTCATAAAAATCAAGCTTCCTTTTTTTTCATGATAACTCAGTTTGAACTGCTCATCCTTAGAGTGATTTCATTTTGATAATGTTTTATTTCTCGAGAAAAATTAATTGAACTTTCCACTCATTCTTCTTTAAAATCAGATTTTAAAGAAAGAAATTTCACTGACTTCTTGGTAGCAGAGAAGGAAGAGAAGCAAGAAATCTGTGATAAATTAATATTTGATACCTTTCACAAACACAGAACTTGTGGAAGGAGCATTAACGTCATATGCACATGCTAAAAATAAAGCGTAACACAACTCCAGACATGAGATTATATATGTCTTCATTTGAACCAAATCAGTGGCGAATTCAGGATTTGGCTCGAGGGGGGGGGGGGGCGGAGATCATAAAAATTTTGTAGCGTTGTGACGAATGTCAAATCTCATGGCTTATGTAAACCAAAATGCTTTAACTTTATAGACTTTACTCACATGACAATAAGAATTATAAGGAACACAACAATACTTTCACTATTTAAATAAAAATTACTATGAAATAACCAGCCAAAAAATATTTTTAACCGTGTCAATGCTACAAGTTCAAGTGGAATGACTAGAAAAGAAGGAAAAGTTTTGAGTCTGGCCTGTCAAGCCAGAAAGCAATATGTTTTCACATTTTTATTATTATTTTTTTAATAAAGGGAATAAAAAACAAATATTTGTAGTCATTTCAAATAAAATCAAGAACTCTGGGGGCTACAGCCGCATAGCACCCCCCTCCAACCAGATTTGCCACTGAACCGAATTTCATAATTCAACTCCATAAGACAAGCTCAAGGATCACATTGAAATTTCCTTCCACTTGCATAGATGGCTATTACGAATAGTTGATTATTAGCTATCCTTATTAATCATGGTGAAATTATTACAATACTGGTTTTATCTGTTTTGGCGTTGAAGTAATACTATTGTTGAACTATTAAAACTAACATTACAGACCTGCCAACCTCCAGGTTTGAAAAAGAGGGAGACATTTTCAATTATACATACACGATCACAAATGTGCAGCAGGGCCAACATTTACTTTATTTAACTCATGTACAAATAAGTTCAATGAGACAATCTTTTATTTTGGGTATATTTTTCTCAAAATTTTATTTTTTTACAAAATAAATCAAATGTATTGACTTTTAAAAATTGCTTAGCTGGGTTTTAAAATAATCTGATCAGTTTTTTAAAAGACACTTTTTTTAGTCCTCACTCTTCCATACATATTTTATATCTAGACAGTATTACCAATATAAATTATTGACTTACCCATATATTTTTTTGTACTTCAGAGATTTAATTTATGGATTTACATTTCTTCATATATATATTTCTTGGTTATAGTTTTTTTCAAATTTACAGTTGAGTTCTACTTACAAATAAGTCCTATTTACAAATTACATGATAATGTACTTTTACTCCTTTAAAGAAGTTGTTGCAGATTTTGCCGGAAGCAATTGAAAACTCAAACGTGCAAATGGTACAAAATGCATACAATTTATCTTTTTTCGAAGTGATAATAAACGAATATACCTTTGAATAGGTCTTGGTAAATACAGTCTGGTGTTTCTTTCTAGATTCTTTCAATGACATGAGATCTGGACAGATGGAAAAAGAAATGCACGCACAAAAAAAAAATGTAAAAAACATTTCGGCGACACCCCCAACACGACAAGATAGGCAGAAGAGATAAACAAATTCTCCCTAGCGCGCTAAACGGTCAGAGCAGCGCATGCGCCGAAAAGCCATGGTGATAGTCACTAGTCAACAAGCATGGACATGATACCACGGCAAAGAGCTAATGAAGAATCCGTAGGGGAAATGACGTTACACATTCGAAATTTGAGGAGAATGTGGTCGCGGCAAGTGCTGGATTTTCCTTTCGTCACTCTTTTGCTGCTTTTTTCACTATTACTATTTATTTGCTCCGATTCCTCAAAAGTACTAAAAAGCGGGAGGAAATTGGTGAGAATCGGGAGGTGGGAGAAATTGTTAAAAAGCGGGAGAGTTGGCAGGTCTGCTATTAAAATCGAAAAATCCTGCAAATGTTATTAATTCAAGTCATTCGACACTTAAGCTTACCCATAACATTATTGATAAAACTTCTTTGCATAAGCAGATGTTTGGAGGGGAGATATGGCAGTACAAGGCACGCAAAAATGAAAATACTTATCAAGGTGTATGCGAGGGAAAAAGGGTTGGCAACCCCTGATTTAGAGCAATATCATGTGTATGATATTGCTCTATCTATATGTGCTGCAATTAAAATGAAAACAAGACCACCAAGAATTTGAAAATAAAATGGAAACTTTACACGCATAAAACATTGCATTACATAAACACAAAATGAATTACTTTTGGACTCCATCCCAGATACAGCTTGGCTCTTTTTATATCGGGTCTCCTGCGCTGGGGGTCATCCTGCACTCCGCTCTGCTTCACAATCGGACTCACACCGCCTGCAGAATCCAATAAATTTCAAACGACTGCTCCGAAATTAACAAATATTTCATAGAAAAAGCTAAAAGCTTTCCCTGTCATTGACAATACACAGTGTGAGTTTTAATTTACCTGCAACTTTGAACTGAAATAACTTCCCAGAGCCTCACTAGATGTCACTACGAATAAGTGCAACGAGAGAGGGCACAAAAGGAAACTGCTTAACCTTTTTAACTGCAGGTACTTTAGATCACTCTAAACGCAAAATATATATATATATATTTGATGTATTAATTGCGATACAGTGACAAATAAAAAATATCTGCATGACTAAGTATGCATTTCGTAATTAATGTCAGGAATTAGTAATTTTTAGTTATCTTTATAAAAAGATATTTTTATAATTTAGTGGTACATAAGCCACAGCCGCAACATGTGGTTTATAAACCACACCTGGAAGCTAAAGAGTTACACCCTATTAACAAACAGTTAAAAAAATCTATTTTTTCTAAAAAAATTTTTAAAAAGGAGAACGAAAAAAAATGTTTTTCTCCAAATTTAATTTTACTTTGCAGTAATTTAATATCGGTATTTTAAACATAATTTAATAGAAATTTATCAAAATCTATCAGGGAGCGTACTCAAATTTCTAGAAAAAAAGTAAGCACTTTTTAAGTACTTTATAAGCACCTTAAGGGGGAAAGTAAGGACTTGCAAAATCTTTAACGCTGATGATCATCCTTTTTTCTTCTTTTAACTTAACAGAATTTAAGTAATAAAATATACTAGAGAGAAATTTCGTACCTATCCTACTGTCATGACTAGAATATATTCTCATTAACTTGTTACAGGAAAACATTTCTACATGAAGAAAAATAAACCAAAAATACTTATGCAACAAGATTTTGAGGTACAAAATTAGAATGTTAAATCACTAATTTCAATTATTTTTACACATAAAATAGTTCTTGCTCGCAAACTCATAACATCTTCTTAAAAATAATGAGTTTTTAAGCACCATGATAAAAAATAAGCACTTTATACAAACTTTGAATAAAAAGTAAGCACTTTTAAGGGACTTCTAAAATGAAAATAAAAAGGAAGCAGTTTTTAAGCACTTTTCATGACCGTACGCACCCTGTCTATGCTTTACATTAATTTGGACGTTAATGGGTTAATGTCACTTCCATCCTTTCACAATGTCTTCCAAATCATCACAATCAATCGAAGAACAGATTTTTATTGTTAAAAATTGAAATTTAGGAGGCGAAAATGCAACATTATTTCTATGGGAGTGGTTTTCAACAATCAAAAATCAAACAAATCCATTAGAATGTGAGTTATCACTTATTGATAAGTGATAACTCACATTCTAATGGATTTGATTTGCAACATTATTTTTATGGGAGTGGATTTCAACAATCAAAAATCAAACTAATCCATTAGAATGCGAGTTATCACTTATCAATACCTGAATCGTTATCCTAGTGCATAGCATTTGCCACCTTACTAAATATAGTAAACCCCAAAGATAGAATTCCATGGGATTTCTGTTTTGGGGCCAAAGAAAAAATTTAGTTTACAAAATAGAGCTTAAAGACCATATTAGTCTCACAAATGTCATAAGTGACTCATTTTCAAGGACTAAAAAAAAAAAGTGCATTTAATTCTCTGCCTTACACTTTTTTTCACTAGATTGTGCTAATGTTTTAACTATGAAGGTTCTTACTTTGAAAATGTTATCCATTACTAAACTTTTTCCAGAATTTTTACAAAAAAACACTCCGGAACAACTCAAAAGTTATTTCAGTTCAAATTAAAACTCGCACTGAATATTTTGTATTTAACTTTTCAAGTGACACAAGGGCTCATGGGGACATTCTACTTATGAATAGCACTCCGCCAAATATTAGAGATGATATATAGGGAAGATGTCCACACTCCAAACTTCCATGCAATACCAAAGTGAAAACATTTGAACCTCCACAGATTTGACATGCAACATCTCTCTCTCACACACACACACAATGGCCAGAAAGCAACATGTACAGGTTCACGAGCCTGGCCCCAACTAAAAGCATCAAAATACGAGATTAATAAAGATCGAACAAAGAATTAAGGAAATATATTTTTTAATAAATAAAGTTCTACAAGATCATTTTAACATTATTTCCGTGTATTCAAAATTTGTTGCATAAATCAATATTTGTATTTTTACTTCTTATTTTCATTCTCCAATACAGTTCACTCTCAATTATAGGATAGGCCAGAGAAAAAAAAGCCAAATAGTCCCGCTTTCTTCTATAAATGCACAATTACCACCCCACTCATACCATTAAAAACACTAGGGATGGGAAAAACCTACCGCTTTAAACCAAAAACTTTTTTTTTTTCTGTTTCGTTTAACCAGTTTTTTTCGGTTATTTTTTTGCCACGGTTTAAGCAGGTTATTTTTTAAAATCCAGAAACCGGGGGGAATACCGGGCGGAAGACAGGCTCCATTTTAGGTTCGCCTAGACTAAAATTTGCCAAGTTATAAAGCTTTGAATTTCATCATCTTAGGCCAATCACCGACAAACGCTTCCTCGAGGCGTTGGTTGGCAGATGACTGAAAGAGTCTTCATGAGCAGATAAATATTGGCCAATGGAATGATTTCCTGCAGAAACAATACTAATAAAAAATTTTGTCTGCGAACGGCGTCTGTTTTTTGTAGCCAAAAAATATTTATCTTGAGTCGAAAGTTCTGTGGCTACCGAAAGATTAGTATTTACGCTGAATGATGTTATTTCCGATGAGAGGTGTCGACTCACGGATCAACACATTGCTGAAAGAGTCTTTATAAGCTGATTAGATGATAAATATTGGCCAATGAGTTAATTTCTTGTGAGAACAATGTTAATAAAAAATTTTGTCTGTAATACTTACTTATTGCAATAATTACTCATTTATTATTATTACACATCGTATTAATTACTTATTTAGAATCATAACTTATTACATTAATTATTGTATTAATACTTATTATATATTATTATTAATAAATTCTGTCCACAAACGTTTTTATTTAAAAAAAAAAAAAACATTTTTTTTTTTTAAAAAACCAGTTTTTTTGAGCAGTTTTAACCCCCGGGTTGAACGGGAGGGGAAAAAGGGGGGGGGGAGGGGGTTGCAATAACCGCCATCCCTAAAAAACACCCTTTTGATACCAAAGTAAAGTGTGGAGCTCCTTTATCATCTGCACATGATTCAAAATTATGACATCTGTCCCAAAACAGCCCTTGTGTTGCTTCACAAGAAGATGATTACATAACTAAACTTAAAAGCTAAACTATTACAGCATTCATATCTACAAGGGTAAGTCATTAAGTAAGTCACATAAGATTAGAAAAAATAATTTACCATGATAATCACTCGGAAACAATTTTATTTTTCAACATAATCTCCACCAATGTTCATGCACTTAACCCATCCTTTTATCAGCTCCCCAATTCCAGTTGCATAAAATTCTTTGAGTTGCTGCCTCATCCACTGTAGGACTTCGTGTTGAACATTGTCATCATCTGCAAAGTGTTTGCCTCCAAGATGTTGTTTTTGTGGATCAAACAGATGAAAAGCCTGGTTGGTCAGTGCTACAGCATCCGCCTTACAGCCCAGACTCAGCACCAAGCAAATTTTCTCTGTTTGGTCCATTAAAACGATATCTTGGGGGTAAACACTTTGCAAGTGATGACGACGTTCAACACGAAGTCCTACAGTGGATGAGGCAGCAACTCAAAGAATTTTATGCAGGTGGAATTGGGGCACTGATAAAAGGATGGGATAAGTGCATCAACACGGTGGAGATTATGTTGAAAAATAAATTGTTTACAAGTGATTATCATGGTAAATTATTTTTTGTTATCTTTTGTGACTTGCTTAATGACCTGCCCTCGTAAGCAATCTACTTTGAATACAAGTAAAATTTGATAAAAAAAATAAAGCTTGCAGAGTCTTTTAGCCTGACTTAATGAATGCTGAAATGTAGTTCTTTGTTATTTCAAAAAAACATAGAGCAATATGGCAATATTATATAAACGTTTGATTAACCCTTTGCACTATATAGGCACCTATCAGGCATCACTCTAAACAGTGTATTATTTTGATTTCCATAAATAACACCTTCCCGGTTTTGCCGGAGCCTGGCTCATCCCGAGTATAGCTCGGGCAATATAAAATTTTACACTGTGTAGCGAGCCTTTCATAAATTATTCTTTATATGCTTGCTTCAATGACTTTTGTTGACATTTCTAGCCACTAGATGGTAGCACTACACTATTTGCAGGTCGAAAGTGAACTGTTCTAAGGTCTGTTTGTTTAGTTTTTTAGTAAGAATTCATAGATAGTAGGGGTTTTTTTAAATCCTATTTTTTATTATCATGGCTTGTGTGGAGCCTGATGATTCTGATTTCAGTGAATCTGATTTAGATGATATTGAAGATGAATATCGCTTACATATTTCCGAATGAATCAGATTCTTCCGAATTTGAATTTTCTACTGAAACCGATAGTGATTCGGGTATAAAACTGACATTTGCTTACCCATGAACTCGGGATAAATTGAGCCTGGAAGGGAGTTAAAAAGAACCTACACCACCATAAGAAAATTGCAGATTAATTTTTCAGGAGAATTCAACTTGCAAAATTTTAATTTTTAGGTCCTGTAACACTAAACAGCCTTTGAATTCAGTGAATATTTATGCATCTAATTACATTTCAGAGTGCAAAGGGTTGAGAAAACAACTGGAAGAATTACAGGAAGGAATACACACCAATAATCTCTTTAATAACAGAAGCAAATTCTTCAATAGTATATTCTTCGGGATTGCCCAAATTTATCGGTGAACTGTAGTTGCTGTTCATCAGCAGTATTAGTCCGTCCACCAAGTCGCTCACATACTGAAATGATCTCGTTTGCTTGCCAGAGCCATAAATCTGAAAGTGAAAATAATGCCAAATCAAAGCTATCATATCACAGCTTCATCGAAATTGCACTTCAAATAAAGAAATCACATTTTGAAGTAAACAATTCACAAAAACCTCTACATACAGTTATTGAATTGTTCTGAAGAGCCTGTTGAATGAAATTGCTGACGACACGTCCATCGTTTATGTGCATTCTTGGTCCGTAGGTGTTGAAAATGCGAGCCACTCGAACTTCGACTTTTTCCTGGGAAGCGAGCGTTTTCAAAGTAAGTCAATTAAAATTAAAAGCAATTGAAAACTTCATTGTGGCAATGAAAACAATACAGTCATTTACTATGAAGACCTTTAAAAACCGTGGGAGTTTTGAAAACTCCCCAAAAGATCAGAATTTTCATCACTGACATCAAGCATCACATAGTTACACATAATTAAGAAATTCATTGTGACAAAAAAAAAATGGCAAATAAAATTTTGTTTCATACATTTTCAACGAGAGGAAATTATGAACAAATAAATGTAATCTGAAAACAATAATGCATTAATCTGCAGATATTAATTGAAATAATATCTGCAGATAAAGAATAATATAATTCAATTCAATAACAATATTCAATTAGATAATAATCTATATTATCTAATTTATTAATATAATTGAAAACATTAATGCAGATAATGCATAAGTCTGCAGATTAGACATTAATCTGCAGACTTGATATAATTCATCACAATAAGACCCAGAAGATAATGCTGCTAATACGTTGAAGAACACCAGCAGTATTTTTTTTAATCTTTTATATAAATTTAAATTTATATATTTTTAACATACTGAGCAGCACTCAACTGATTTCTGAAGCTTGACTATGCCCAAAATTTTATGTTGCATTTAATTTTAAATATTTCACTTGATTATATCAGCCAGAAATCAACAATAAACTGCTATGTTCGCTGACTTAAACGAGATTTGCCCCAAAATACACTGCTCCACGATTTTTAGAAATTCGTTTTGAATTACTTAAAACATTTTATGACTTCATACAGGCCCAAAGCAATCAGAGTTGATGGCCTGGTTCAAATGCATGTGAAATATTGAACAGTTGTAGAAAAGCATTATGAACTTTAAAAATCTAATTAAAAAATACAAATGAAGTAATTTTATATTGTGATTTTGTTAATACACTTATCTGGTGCAAGTTTTTTTATCTACTAATTTTGATAAACTTGCTAAAACAACTGACATGATAATTGAAAAATTTGGATTAGAAACATGATATTTGATTAAAATATTTAGACAGAGTTGGGCCCCAAAATAATCTAAATTCTTATTGCCATTCTATGCAATCAAACTATGATCAATTGTCGTCTCTTTGAAAATAATAACTGAAACCATAACTTGGGTCATAGTTTTAAGTGCAGAAATATGAATTATGTAACATACGTATGTTTTATACTTTTTCATTTTCTTGCACTTCTTTTTAAAAGTAATAAATTTCAGCAGAGTTCACTTATTGTAATATGAAGGTAATAATATTTTTCATCAACAGACACTTGTTAAAGCTTTTCTATGATTTTAAGTAATTACAAATTAGATTAAGATTATTATACAAATTATATTTCGATTCACACACTTACATGAAAAAGATGATTGCTTAATTTAAATGCAAATCCAAATTAAATAATATGTTTTTAGTTGAAAGAAAATACAAAAAAAAAATGATCTAGGAAAACTGACAGAACGCTGCCCATGTTCTCATACCAATAAGGCAACTAAACTGGTTGAATGGACATGGGAGGAAAACTGACAGGAAACTTTGGAACAATTTTAAAATAATGATATAACTTTTTGTTATATCATTATTTAAGTCAAAATAATTTATAAACAGAAAGATTTTTTACATTGGAGCAAGCAACAATTCTTACTGAGTCGCCTTCCTTCACATTTTAAATGCAAGCTCTTAATGCATCGCCTGTTAAAATACACAAAGCATTCTTAATCCATTCAAGACTGACGTTGCAAAAACGCAACATTAATTTCTGAATTTTTTAAAGATATGTTCCACATTTTGTATGAACAAAGTAATATTTTTATTTGGTTCTCTATATTTTAATTGTTCGTAATAAATTTTTTGTTTCCACATTAACTGAATTTTAACACCTGCAAAAAAAAAAAAAAATTCTGGTGTTTTGAAAGCGGAAAAAAAAGTCTACTTTCAAATAATAACTGTAGATGGCAGCAAATGCCGAATTTCCAATTTGATTCACATTTCTAAATAATTTTTTTAATATCGCTTTGGATTGATGTTGCGAAAATGTAACATTTTGTAACTCTTTATGAAAATAAATTTAATTTTACGGAAACAACTTAAATGTGTCCTTAATGCTGTAAGAAGTGTTAAAAAACTATCTGGTGCATTTCCAATAAAGAAAACACGAAGCGATCATAAATGGGAAAATAAAAAATTTGATGACAAAACCAAGAAAATTGCTTTGTTTAACCATTTAGAAGTTGTAATGTTTATAAATTCATAAAGTAGCAACTTGTAGTAAAGAGTGGACACTTGAGTATGAAGAAAAATAAGTGTTTTTTGATAATGCTATGAAGTAGCATACATTGTTTGGGTATTAGTAGAATTTTAATGTTAACATGTCAAAAACTGATTTTATTTTGTTTTGAAATTTAAAAAATCTACCTTTTTGATAACTATAACAATAGTTAAAACAATTGCAAAACATATCATTTTTTGTACAGTTTCAAATATCACTATTAGCTCCAGACTGACAAATTGCAAGGAAAAGTGATGTTTTTTTTTTCTTTTTTAATTCAGACCATATAATCAATAGGAAGTTTAAATTGGTTTAATATGGAAAAATGTACATTAGTATTGGAAAAAGTAACATTCATGAAGTTAAAATAAATCTGAATTTTCTTCTTATAACTGTGTTGTTTCTTCATACAATTTTTAACGTTTAAAATTCATAAATCAGGTATATATTTCATGTAAAAATATATAAATTCTAAAATATATACTAGTGACATCAATAGTAATTATATTATTCTTATTCAGATTTGTCGGGACTGTTATGTGTAAGTACTCAAATTGACAGTTAATAACTGTTAATTCATTCAGTTGAAGTTCAGAATTTACTAAATTTATTGTTTACAAGATTTTTTAAATATGTAAGTTTAATAAGCTGCTTGTATAAAACTTAAAATTACAGAGAAGGAAATAATATCAAAATTCTCTCTCTTGTACCGCAAAATTCAATATTAAATTAATATTAGTAAACAGATTACATGATTTTTTAAAATTAGGTACTGGAGTTCATAAAAAGCACTTTCATTTTTCAAAATTCCTGCTTATACTTAAAAAGCGTGCATTTTTTGAATGTATATATCCTGACAATTACATTTATATAAAAGTTAGATGTTCAGATAATTAATGAACATAATTTGACAACACTAAATTTGTTTCAGAAATAGATAATCACATAGCAGCCTTTGTTTAAAGCTGAATTTATTTGGAAAACTATTTAAAAAATAAGCAATATTCTAGTATTCTATTCTATTCTTATTATTCTATTAACAAGGGTGTCAAATTCAAATGCTAGCACAAGCCAAATAAACAAGGTCTAAGTTTATGCATACCACAAAAAAAGCACCTTTAATCTTATAGAAATGTATATTTGAAAAACACAGCATAAAAAAAGACAATGCTAAATTTAATGTTTTCTTCCTGACGATTGGATCTCTCTCCTATTTCCAAGAGATATCTTGTCCACAGTGATTAATTTCAAAACTGATGCAAGGTGGATGTCAGTAATTCTGGATCTGACAGGAGAATTATTTCCTTTCATAAAGTGAAATTAATTGCTAATGCCAAGATAAACACTTCCACACATGAAAATAATTTCAAATGACAATTTTCGAGTGTTTTCAAACTTGACTGTCAAATATTTGCAAAATTCAGGCATTCCAAACTCACCGAATTTGGCCATCAAATCTGAACAGCTTTCAATCTTGATTACCTCCACTTGCATATGGTTAAGTACCGATTCTACATCGATGAAGAAACAATTCTAAATCTACAGGTTTGTTACTAACAACCATGTATAGGAATTTAAAAAATTAAGCTACAAAATTTTTATTAAAAATTTTGTTAAGTACTCTTATGTTTGCTGGGCTGTGAGTTTGACACTCCTGTATGACAATGCAAGACCACACACCAAAGAAGGACTGCATAAAATTAATTCGGATGACAGCCATACTATTTGCCCATCTTATCTGATTACCCTCATTTGATCCATCCCTTTGATTACCATTTATTGGTACTTGCGTATTAACGCCACCACAGCTACAGATTTGGTGGTTGCAGCTACAGATTTGGTGGTTTTTAAGTGCCGCCAATTTGGCGGTTTTTGTACTTACGTATTAACGCCAACGCAGCTACAGATTTGGCGGTTTTTAAGTATTAACGCCAACGCAGCTACAGATTTGGCAGTTTTTAAGTGCCGCCAATTTGGCGGTTTTTGTACTTATGACAATCTGTAGCTGCGGTGGTGTTAATACATAAGCACCCATTTATTCAGGTCATTGAAATATTTCCCGAGTGGGAAAAATTTTGAAATCTGGAAAAGTAAAAAAAATTTCCCAGTTTTTTTTTAATCACGAAAACCATCTTTATTCAACAAATCCAAAATTAAAAATTTCCCACTAGGTCACCGATAATGCGAGTGATTGCACTATTGGCTCAAAATAAATACATTGCGAAGATAGTTGTTTTAATTTGATGAAAAAATACGATATTACTTTCTGGTGCCCCCTAATGTACTAAAAAACATTCACATAATTTAAATCATAATCAGTTTTACTCAATAAACTATTCCTTCATAAAAAAGCATAGTTGAGTTCAATCAGCACAAACTTACCTGCTTAGCATAAGCATAACTTAATGCTTCCGCCACGCGTTTCCCTTCGTCGTAACAAGAGCGGGGGCCGATTGGATTAACGTGTCCCCAGTAATCTTCATTTTGTGGATGAACCAATGGATCTCCATACACCTCTGAAGTAGATGCGACGAGTATCCGTGCCCCAACTCGGCGAGCCAAACCTAAATTTTATTTTTAATTAGCCATATATTTAAAAAGACATTAAATTGTAAACAAATGTTTAGGGAGGAGGGATTACTTAAAACTTATAATCCTTAAAAAATGCATAATCTTTTTTTTTTAATGTTTTGTTCCTAGCTCCTGTTGGATGAGATTGTACTTCTTTTATTTATTTATTTTTTTTGTATTTATTTTTATGAATTTTATGGTACTTTTCCATTAGCCGGGAGCAAGCGAAAAATCGCCAAATAATGTAGAATTCCAAATTTTGGCAACATTTGCACCCTGCGACTTGGCTCGCATTTGATTTACAATTGGCGACAATTGCGCCCAGCTAACGGAAAAGCACTAATTTTATTTATTTTTCATTTTTATTATTGTGTATGTTTATTTATTTATTATTTATTTTTGATTCTTGTTATGAATATATCTTCCATCTAAGTATTGTATTTGTATTGAAATTATTATATTGTATTATTTTATTATTATTATTGTATAATTATTTGTATCGAAAATTTTCTTCCTGGTGACTCGTAACAATCTCTACATCCTTTGGGTAAGCTAAGAAGGTGTTGAAAATGGGGGGCCGGGCCTTGTAATCCAATCAATGGAGGCCCAGATTGGGGTGAAAAAAAACTCATTAAAACATACAGTTTTGGAAACTGACATACATGTGCATGAGGGACTCCTGTTGAATATACTAAAAGTTCCAGGGGGGGGGGGGGGGGAGGCTCAAACAAGCCATTTTGGATTTTAAGTCCCTTTTCTTAGTTTTGTCATATCTATAAAAAAAAAATCACAGATTCTCAAGAAATATCACCCTATACTAAATTAAAGAGTATAAAATACCACAGAAAAGAAGGACTTTTTCATTTTTGTTACCAAGATAATCAATATTAGAGATGGCGAATTTGTAAAATCCACCACTCAGAGAGATGATTTCTTATTCATATCAATGGTCAACTTAAATTTTTTCCTTTCCCGGGGGCCGGCCCTCATTAGAGATGTAATGAATAGTGATTTGACCAAATACCAAATATTCGGCGGTCAAATACTCACTTTTTAAAACATTTCACTTGTGATTGTAAATAAAATATTTCTCAAATTTTAAATGAAAAAAATTAAAGGTTAATGAAATTGATTTCATATTATTTGTACATTTAAAAAAATTTTAACACTTTGATATATTTT
This sequence comes from Araneus ventricosus, assembly GCA_013235015.1. NCBI lineage: Eukaryota > Metazoa > Arthropoda > Arachnida > Araneae > Araneidae > Araneus > Araneus ventricosus. The sequence continues at coordinate 95,111 of BGPR01001804.1, read as the reverse complement.
CGTAACATTTTAGAAACCTTAATCCCAATAATAAGCAATGCTGGCACTCTTCATTTTGGGATTACTTCACAGAAATTAGAATCATCACTGCAGAATACGGAAGAAAATTCAGCGGATAAATTAGAATTCCTATTTTGATAAAGAACTTCTAATTGCTATGATGAAGTGTCCACTTAAATGGTAGAGGAAAATGCAGAAAAAGAAAATGCAAGAAAATGTCTTTTAGCTTCTGCAAGCACAGTATTTATTCAGCATTTATTTTCTGGAAGCTATTAAGATATGTGAAACCAAATGGAACAGACTTCTTTCTGATAATACGGAAAAATCATTGTTCTTACATCACAGTTTCAGGTTTTACAATGCTAAATGATATGCAACATTATTGAAATACATTTATGTGATATGCAACTTAATGGTAGAAGTCTTTTTTTTTTTTTTTTTGATAACAAATGTTCTGAAATGTAATTCTGCAATTTTTAGAAGCATATTTTTAACCTTCCGAGTGGTGCAAACGTCTTTTTACGTTTTTCAAGTTCACTTCAAAAGCAGATAGCTCGTATTTATATGTAAATTTTCCCAAAAATGCAAGGATAAAGTATTCTTAAGATTTCAGAGATGTAATTAAATAAAAAAAAGCTCATTCGCTTAGAAGCCAAGTTTTCTAACCAGACAACTAGAAGTTCAAAATAATTGGGAGCTCAGAGGGTTAAAAAAATTATTATCCTGAATTTATTGGGCCGAATATCTGTTTAGCATTTGGCTAGACTAAATATTCGGCAAATAGGCCAAATATTCATCACATCTCTAGTATTTATGAAATTTCTGGACACGTTTTTTAAATATTTCTTTAAACCACTAAATTGAAAAGTTTGTGGATGTTGGGGGGGGGGGATAGATGGAACACAACATGCAAATATGATAAGTTTGTAGTGATAAGTGCAATTTGATAAAAATAACAGATTAGAATTAAACAAAACCAATACTAGTAAGTAACACAATATAAAATTTTATGAGCAAGCATACCCAAGAGATTTATAGTGCCAATGGTGTTCGTCTTGATCGTTTTCACTGGATTGAACATGTAGTGGGGAGGAGAAGCTGGAGATGCCAGATGGTAGATTTGATCAACTACAAAAATAAAATTTTGTTTATCTTATTTTAAGCAAATACAACACGGATGGACATTACTCGGCCAATATTAAACATTTAAAGTGAATTTGCAACACAAAAATAACAATGTAACTACGAATGTACATTCAGGGTTCATACACATTTCCTTAAAAGAAAATCAAGGACTTTTAAGGACTTACAAAACCAAAAAATAAGGACCTCTAAATTGAATAAACTTAACGAATTGTCGCACGCATTTTTAAATAAAATGTCTCATTTTTGCAAATCCAACCTATTAGATGATAAAGTATAATATAAAACATAGGAGATATATTAAAAATTTAACACAACAAAAACTCCTTAAAATACGAGTTAATAAATTGATGAAAGAAAAACCATGAAACTGGTAATAAAATTAAATATCTTTTAATTCCAAACTTTTTTCATTTAATTTTACATCCAAGGTATTTATTTTAATTTCTTTTTCAGTAATTGTTTTTCTTAGTTCATGTGATTGAATAAATAAATTTATATCCTTTTACTTTTCAGCCTCATTAGCTAAATCATTTGCTTCCCCATTTGTTTGGTGTATTTGGTTTGGAACATTTTTAAAAAAAATTATTATATTTTTAAAAAATTATTTCCTCCTAGAGCTTTTCGTTTCAGTTGTTGTGTTTCAGTCTTTTCTTTGGATCTTTCACTTTCTAAATACTGTGTGTATTTTGTTCTAGCTGAGGTGGCAAAAAGTAAGGACTTTTTAAAAATGGGGCATAAAGATAAGGATTTGTAAGGACTTTTAAGGACTAAATGTAAAACTCCTGTAAATTCTAAAAATTAGAAAGAAGCAAAACTAAAAGCTTTAAAGATATAGCATTGATATCATACCAAGACAAAAAGTTTTTGTTGATAAGAATGAACAAGAACACACACAGCAAACGAGCCATCATGCAAGAGGAGATGCACCTTTTTCATACAATTTCAAAATCTTCTCAAGTTTTTCAATCTTGATACACTATATTTACCGATTTCAAAATTTAGATTTTCAAAATTAGTAATTGATTATAAACAGTATCTTTTTCTGTCAATTTAAAATGGCATTTAAAACTACTTACTTCCAAAACTGTGGAGAAAACTTCTACACTAAATTTAAAAATCCTTAGAATTCTAACACTGCAAATGCTATGGAATAAACTGTATTACCTAATGACATTACCTAACAGAGCTGAGACATTAAAAATTATCATGTTTCAAACAAATAAGATATTCTTGGCATAAAAGCTTTGAATTTACCAAATATAAATTCAAAGATAGCTAAAATAAAAATAATCAACTTGAAATACCCTCATTTGGATGGGACAGTAAATTTCAATATCTATACTTATAAAAGGCAATGTTTGTGTGTGTGTCTGCATGCGATGTCCAGACAAATCTATCGCACTTACAGCCTTGAAATTTGGCACACAGTAGTCTTAATTGTGACTCAATGCACCTCGAAGCCAAAATTTTAAAATTTAATCTGGAAAATTTTTTACTTAATGTTTTGGGTGATTTTTCGCACTAATTTCTCAATAGCATGATTTCCGATAACTGTACGACAAAAATAGATACACCATCGGAAAGAGCACGCGATTTTCGTTCCAGTGAAGTTAGTTTTGAATTTTTAACGTAATTTACTGAATTTTGAAAAATAGTCACTTTTACGGTCATTTTTTATTCGGATTTCTTGAAATTCTTGCATCCGCCTTTCTAACAACGCTATCATTTTCAATATTTTTCAACTTATAACTGGAACGTTTCTGTCAGAATTAAAACAAGAACTGTTAAAATACCTTTTCCCTTTTCTTTTAAATTAATTTTTTCCTAAAAAGTACAAAGTGTTTTTTCTAGCGACCGTTCCCAACGAGACCTCCAGAGATCCCCCGACTGCATTGTTGCAATTTCATTGGCTGGTTACGTGACCTTCCTTTTTCGTGGCAGGTGATGTCATTACTTTCGTGTTCTACGAGGAGATGATTTATTTACTCGATGACTTCGATTATTATTTTTAAGCGTGTCTTAACTTATTTCTTTGCCTTTCATACTCCGCTTGCGGTGTAATAAATATCACATTGTAATTTTTTAACATTGTTTTGGATTAACGGTACTCGGTCGAGAGGAAAAAGCAGACAAACTCAATAATATATATATTTCTGTTTTGATTTCGTTTTTAAAACTTTCATTATGTAATTGTATGCGGACTTTTTTTTTTATTTTGTTGAAGTCCTGATTCCACGGGCAACGCCGTGTGCATACTGCTAGTCAACTAATAAAATGACAGAACACTTTCAATGAAAGTCATGGCTGAATCAAAGAAAAACTGCAACTCATGCAAGAAAATAAGGAATTTGGAATGGATGAAAATACTCAAATGTGTAAGAGTTATTACAATTTTTAATACAAAAAATATTACAAGATATTTTTGAAACATTATGGTCAGGACACAATTACCCTATGATTCCAGCAAATTAATTGGTCAACAAATCTAGTAAACATTCAAGACAGCATTTGCAGTTAGTATTTTTGATCGATAAACCTTTGGTAATTCCAAGTATCTATAAAAAGTAACTGCATGAATTTGAAAACTGGTAACTAAATTTATATTCATGTGCCATTATGACCTTTCAGTACTTAGAATTTAACAAGATCAGTCAATATCATATCTTTTTGATCACCCAATCCCACCTAATATACAAAAGCGAGTCAGCTACCTTCGTGTTATCTTCTTTCCATAAATTTCAGCTGTGACAGTGCAAAAACAGAAAGGAATAAAAGTTTGTTTCATTTGTCTTCCTGTAATATCTACCTAAAACATTTCTCTTTAACTTTCTTTCAAATCAACGGAATATTGGCTTTCTTGGCTGTTAATAAAAAATGCACAGCTGTTCAAAATGTAACCTTTGTTATTTGAAAAAACCATATATATATATATATGAAAATTGAAATTCATGCAAAAATGAAGTACTGTTTCTATGCATGCTTTCCAAAATAAAGCATTTTAACATTAAGTGCTTTGAGCTGTCTGTGTATGGCCAAATTTTAAAAATTAGCAGGGGAGAAAAGTTGCAAAAAATCTACATCATTATACAGATTTTTAAGAAACCAGAGTTCCTTTCCAAATTTAGATTCAAAATTTAATTATATTAACAGGTTCTCGTTATATAGGTTTTATAAAATTTTCAACACGTTCTCTGATGAACTTGACATTTTTAATATGTCTCTAGGTGCTTTTAAGTTCAAATGTTTGCATCTTTTAAATACATGATATGTTTTATTTTGCCTTTCTACAACATTTTAGATTTTTATGCTGATTTTCCGTGTTCTTATGTATTCGACCACTTTTTTGGCGCTGTGTTTGATTTATTTTTATCTTAAGTGTTGCATCTTTTTTTTAAATCTCAAGTGTGTATTTACATTTTTAAGCTTTTAAACTCCTGGTGTGTTTTTTATTAGACTCAGTGTTTGAGTGTATTGACTTTTTGACCCTTGCTTTTTGGAAATGAACTTAATTTTTTTTAAATAATATGGCTTTTGGTGTCATAGTGTGTCTTAAAGTTTTATGATTATGTGTTTTCGTTTTTAATTATATATACGTTTGCATAAGTTTTATGATTTTATGTATTCTTTGTGGTCTACTTTTTGCTTTCTAAGGCATTTTTTTTTTTTTTTTCTCATTTACTCATTGTGACTTTTGTTCTTTGTGTGTTTGTCAGCACTCTGTAAATGGAGTTTTCTCTGTAGTGTGCTTTTCTTTAAATAAATAAATAAATACTGAATGGGAGAATAATAGGAAGCTTTGAAAAACTAAACAACACTGAAAACCTGTAATTTGGCAACAAAGCAAATGCGAGCTATCACATTATTAAAAAGCATCAAATTAAAACAGGAAAGGGAGAATATTTGACAATGCAAAACTTATCAAATGAAATAAATATAACTTTATTCATTGGGCTTAAACTGAGAATTATATTTTTAAAACTTTGGAGGACATGTGAGAGGGAAGCTTATTGAATCACATGCATCAACAATGCCAAAATAAAATTTGTAGAGGAAATTTTGATTTCTGTAATTTGTTTGATCACTGATTAGGCCAACTGCATGTGCAGTACCATATTGCAGTTGGTGGCTTTTTTGCATTAAATGAATAATATGTAGACCAAATTTGGTTACATTTCACTCAGTGGCAGCTCATCCACAAGAGCTGCAGTCCCCCCTGAAATTATTTTAAAAGACTGCATTTTCCTTTTTATTCCAATTGGCTTATTTTTCCACTTTGAGATTTCAGTAATCAACAAAAATGGCAAAAAAATAATAAAAAATATAAAAGGAAGACAAAAAAATTAATCAAGAATTAAGAGAGAGACAGACCACAGCAGCAGAAAATTTTGCCCCTCCTCAGGATATGAAATTAACACAATGAGCAACGTGAAGCGGGAGAAAAGCAACACTTTCTCTGCTTGAAATGCATTCATTTGAGCTGCACTCAGGAGCAGCTCATGATTGGCGTGACTTCCTCATTTGGCTTTTTTTTCACTTTTTCTCAGTAGTTCAGTAGTTTTTTTAAATCCAATTCTGGAGGAGTTGTAATTTTTTGCTTCTTCATGTTTTTTCGGGTGCTGATTACAAATCTGAAGTTTGCCCCCAATAATTTTTGTTGGAATTTTAGTTATAGCCAAAAAACATGAATTTTCCCCAGTTTTTTTGCTTATAACTCAAAAACTATCATTTTTTAGTATATCATTACATACCAAAATAATCAGCACAAAATTAACTACAACTTAGGTTTAAACAACTTTTGCAGCACTGCTTGTTTCTGAACTGACAAACCGCCATTGATTTTGCTGAACATATTCTTTTACAATTGAGCTCCTAGCACCTCATCTAGAGACATCCTGCATTGCAAGCTTTATCTGAATGAAAGTTAGATTAGTAGAACAGCTTCATTAACCCTAGAATGGTAACGTTGAGTCAAACTGACTCCTTTTCCCATTCAAACTACAAAGTCTGCGAAGTGAAGTTACCATTACAAGTTAATGAGTTCTAGTGATGGTAAAGCTAAAGTACACTGGACTAAAATTCTATCAAGATAAATTATCTATGCTTCACATGCCATATAGAAACATGCTATAAAAGCCCAGCAGAATTCTTAAAAATCTAGTTTTTTTTTCAATTCCTACTATTAGTTCACACACTCCCTATATATATATATTTATATATATATATCTTGTTCAAATTTTGCAAGCGATTTTAAACTAACTTCCCGATGAGCTGGAGACTTGAAACTTTACACAGAGCTCACAATTAGATGACAATGCAATATTAATTCGCTTTCTTATCTGTATGTCATTTCATATTTTGCATGACGCATGCGCAGTACGGTTTTCATTATATCTCGAAAATTATTAACATTACAGACTTGGTTCTTGGGTATATGGATGGCCCATGGGATCATCGAAGCACCCCCCATATTTTAGCCATATCTTTGTGCATGCGCAGTATGTTTTTCATTATATCTAATATTATATAAGTAGGAATTGACTAATTTTTTTTTTTATATTACTTGTTAATTCATAAAACATCTCAGTTACACTGCAAAATATTTAAGTGATTACGCTTCGCAGTACAATTTATTTTCCGTGGCCTTTTTGCCAGACTTTTACCTTCCTTAAAAATAAACTTATTAGCAAATTTTAAGAGAAACTAGAGTTGTAATTTAAATCTACCTTCTACGTACAAAGGATTAATGATGTCATGTCGTATTAGTTCAAAGTTTTCATGCCCTATCCAGTGTTCAATATTTTTCTTTGAACCTGTGAAGAAGTTGTCAACAATAGTGACCTCGTGACCTTCAGACATGAGTCGATCCACGAGATGACTGCCAACAAATCCTGCACCGCCTGTCACCTGGTTAATAGAAACAGAGCCAATGAGTTATCTAATGCTAAAATACTGGAAGATTAATTGCTTAAGAAATCTTATAAGCATTCAAGGCACTTAGAATAATATGGCACATCACATGGCAGAAGACATATCACATATTAATTTTTCTTTTAAATAATATAGCTATGCAAGTGTTACCCATGCTCTCCATGTTCACATTTTTGATTTTACATTTTTTTCTAGTTGATGTTTCTCATATGTTTTTCTGCATGTTCACTTTTTTTAAATTAAAAAAAAAAAGAGGATTCTGATGAAATAATATGATGAACTTATATCTGACAAAAAATAACATGAACCATCATTTTACATATCTATTATTATTACATATTTATTATTTTACTACACATTTTTTTCTTTACTTCTCAAAGTAACTTTATTGTGAGATAATCAGTCTCTATAGAAAGGTTCAGAAATGGCACTTCAAAATTAGACACATATTGTTACAGTCATGGAAAGTCGCTTCCCAGCAATGCAGGTCTTATGGTTGGGAAGAGGGTTTTACAATGTGAAGCATGGAGTGACCTCAGCGGCTCTCGTGGCACGCATGACCTT
>BGPR01001804.1:0-87463 GCA_013235015.1 Araneus ventricosus | reverse complement strand
ACCTGTGTTACGTTTTCCTGCATATTTGTAAATAAACCTTCATTCTCCATTATCCTGCGTGTTGGACTGTTTACACCATATACCACACAGAGACCTTTTGTAACAATATACTGTAATTTCAGTACAACTCTCATGTATGGTTCTATTCCAGCAGAATAGAATAGGATAAATTGGATAGTGCTCATTCTAGCCAAGTAGAATGAAAGTTCTTTTACAGAAAGTTTGTATATATGTAAAATTGCACAATTAAGCCCAGAATAAGATTTTTGATAACTTTAAAATCTTCACTGCAGAAAGAACAAAAAAGACATTTAAAATGCATTCAATTTCAATTAAATGCTTCTATTACAAATATCATGAAGTAATAGAAGCAGCTAGAAATGCATAATGAATTAGCCTTTCATAATTTCTTAATATTTAAAATATATGACAAATAAAAACAGATTGCATTTTTCTGTTATTTTGACAGCATTTAAGAAGCCAAGTATGAATGTCAAATGAAGATCACTTTTTCGTAAATTTGGTAATCACCAAAATGTGAACTAGTTTGTCAAGTACCACAATTTTATGACGCAATGTTGGTGAAAATTGAATACTTCACCACATGAAGGTTGCTATATTTGGGGATTTCGCCAACTGTTGCACGAATGCAAAAGTCGCAAATAAATTTATAAAAATTTAGAATTTTTCAATATTATCTCTAAACATATCAATACAGACAAAGCATTTAGAAATACACAAGATGAAACAATAACTTGCCAATATCCTCTTCTTGTTCATGTAATTTAATTCCTTTACTCTAGGAAATGGCTTGGATGTCAGATCTTGCAGTCTGTTAACTTGTAAAGTCAAATTATCAAGCTTTTTACTCAGCAACAAGTATTCTGAATCATTTCTGCAAATATAATTATGCAAAAATTCATTTCAGTATGAAAAGTACTATGATATAAGCAACATTTTACAATAATGTCTTACTTTGGAAAGTGGGGGTATGCACCTCAGAAGGATTTTTTAAAATTTTAATTAATTAAAAACAAATGTACTTTTTAAAAGTCAGAAAAAGAGCTATTCAGGCATACAAATTTAGTTATCAGGCAAATTTTTCTTTAACCCATCAATGTCCAAAATCCCACATAAGAGTCATTTGATTTTAAAAGGGAACTTCTGCAGACTAGGCCAAAATTACTTTTTTCTACATTTTTGATTTGATGAAGGTAGTTGCATCGTTTGGTGTAAAACCTGAAATTCTGCCATTTACTGTTCTGTTGTAGTAAAGCATCAAAGTTTTTGTATGATGTTAGAAGGAGACTTCTGCACAGAAGAGGACCTTCAATTGACCCTCAAGAGGATTAAAATTCATTTACAGTACTTCTTTTCTGTTAATTTTTGTTTCAAAACCTGAATTTTACTTAAATACAAACAAATTTTGAATTTTATTTGAGTTTAATTGATATTTCCTGTTTTCCCTGATTTTTTTTTTAAATCTGAATTTTACTTAAAAACCTTTTCAAATTTAAATTTCCTTGCAAATAAATAAACTTTTAATTTTAATTGATTCCACTGATATTCCAGACAGACTTCATAATAATTATCCCTGAATTTTTGGCTTTAAATCTGAACATTACTTAAAAACAAATAACTTTAAAATTTATTTGGATTCTTTTAAGTTTACTTGCAAATAAATTAAATGTGAATTTTGTTTGAGTTTCCTTGATATTCCTGGCTTCTAATTATTTTTCCTTGAAATTTTTTTTCTGTTTCACATCTGACTTTTCTTAAAAACGAATAACGTTAAAATTCTATGTTATTTTGAGTCTTTAAATTCAAATTTACTCACAAATAAATAAATTTTGAACTTTAGTTAAGTTTCATTGATATTCCTGGCTTTATAATAATTTATTCCCTAAAATTCTGAAATGTTTATCCTGTTTGATGTTAAAAGGGGACTTCTGCAAAAATAAAAAATTGTAATATTTTTTGACTGTCATCAATAGGTTCATTTTCACTGTGAAACACATTAGAGATAACTTGAGCCCTAATTTCGATGTTGTTTACAGCCCATTCATTTTTTTCTCCTCCAGAAAAATTTTTTAAATGTCTGAAGTCGTCTTTTAAAATCAATCGATCAAACAGTTACATTTACACTTCCATGGCCTAACACATTCTATATAACACAACTTTATTTTCAGCTTTGTCTAACAAGTCAATCAGTGTTCCCAAACTCAAACAGTTCAATCGATCAAACAGTTACATTTACACTTCCATGGCCTAACACATTCTATATAACACAACTTTCTTTTCTGCTTTGTCTAACAAGTCAATAAGTGTTCCCAAACTCAAACAGTTAAACAGTTCAATTGATCAAACAGTTACATTTACACTTCCACGGCCTAACACATTCTATATAACACAACTTTCTTTTTTGCTTTGTCTAACAAGTCAATAAGTGTTTCCAAACTCCTAAACAATTTTCAAAAGGCACATATCACCAGTTATCCAGATTTTGAAGTCAAAGTGTCGTCAATTTGAACTTTTTTGTTTGTTTTTCCCTTTGATTTATTTTTAAATTAATGCAAGGAATTAGAAAATAATTTTTATTTTTTGATTGTTGCAATATTTAAAAAAAATTCATGTATAAGTATTTTTTGATAATTTTTCTAAAAAAAGAAAAAACCCAAAATATAAATATGTAATGACTTAGAAATTTTCCCATCTTTAGATAAATAATTTTTAACACCAGTTAATTTTTAATTACGAACAAATTACTTCTATTTCAATCCTATGATAAAAGCACTTCTACTTTAACTTAGACTCACAAGAGTCGCCCCCAACTTCGGTACTTTTCCCGTTTCGGGTACTATAAAAACTTGCCGCGTCTGTATAACTTTCTCTTTTTAATCATGTAACACACTAAGCAACTCACGCCGTTTAAGGCGTAATTCTGTACTCCTGGCCATGACTTTATCATTTCAATAATCTTTTAAAAATCTTTATCATAGAGTACTCTACAACTAATTTGATTATGCCTTACTTCTGGAATAAACTGTTTTTGCCTTAAACGATTGCATCTTTTTTGAATTTGGATAAAAACAACATCAATGGAAATGTTGTTACACATATGTGTAATCAGAATTTAATTTTACTTACCAATTATCTTAATCTTGGTGTTTCTAACATAATTTAACAAAAATGTATTGAAATTTATGCTTTAAACTAATTTGGGCATTAAGGGGTTAATTTTAAGAGTATTTAAAAAATATTTTAAAGTATAATTTACAACAATACTTTTTATCGTTGTAAAGAAATTAAGAATATTTTCATTGTTTCTACAAATACTTAACCGTGTGGTTTTCTTTTATTGTTTAAACTAAGACATTTAATTAAAGTTTATTTTTTGCATATTGAGTAGGTCTTATGGCAAAATGTGCATTTATTCAAAGGTTGTAGGTAAATAAATTTTTTTTTATAACTTTTGATGTAAGGTTCAAAAACATACATTACAATGATGAAAAATTTGCACTATTTGTCCATTTCTAAACATGTTTAATGTTTCCTATCATATATCTGGATGCCGAACAATATATTATTGCTTCGTTAGTTTGAAATTTTGCTTTCAAACTTGCTAGTGATTTGAATCTTTTTAATCTGTAAAAAAACCTCTGCAACATTTAAGTATATTACAAAAAATATTCAGCAGTATACAAACAACATGCTGAATTTTTATTTTCTTGCATTTTTAATCAACATGTGTAGCTGGTAATTTGTTTAGAATGAATTTTCATTATTTAAACTTCAACATTATAGCTCATATTTTAGATGTCATTGCAAACTCATAGAGTCAATTAATGCTCTTGCAATACATATCAAATCTGCCATGACAATATAGTTTTTAAATTCATTGTGAATCTTGCAGGAGGAAAAAAAAAGGTTCAGTAAGCACAGCCTGAACTAACTTACATTTATACATTAGATGATATGCACACTTACATTTGATATCCAACCACCACAAATTAATTTATTAAGCTGGACATTCACAGTAAAACCACTCCACACCATTTGGAGCATCTTGCACCAGAACCCATTGTCAATGCAAATATCTGATGAGAATTGGGCCATTCTGGTCGAAAAGTTCAGAAATCCAATGCTGTTCGTTTTACTGAAATACGATCCTGAAGAAGGAAGTGGCATGCGGTGGGATTAAAATCTACTGAAGCAGTCAAATCACACCAGTTTCGAAAAGTCATATGATCGGTGAGAAAGAGAATATTATGTAATGAGCATAAAATCAACGAAGCCAACAGCAAAGCAGGATGAAGCATGAATCACTTGTTCACTTTAAACACAGATTTCTTATATTCACCTGCGATCGAATGGAAAGCCACAAATATTAAAGGCAAGGAAGATTGAATATGAGACATGTTCTCCCACAATCAGAGGGTTGTTTGTATGAACAAACAAAACCAAAGTCTGCTTTGCTTGAAAGTTCGTGCACGAAAAGAATTTGAAACAAATAACTAGAACTGCATCTGAGAAAGCAAATTGCCTACTGAAGCAATGCTTCACTCAACTGGGCTGAATGCGCACCACTGGAAGAACGGGAACGATGCTCTCTCATAAAAGCGAAAACCATCTGTGGGGAGGATCCATAAGGGAGGGGGAGCGTGGGTGGGAGTCAGTCCACGGAGTGGGGACCTGTTTTGAAAGTGGGAGGAGAAGGAGGTGGAGATTGCAGTGACTGGCGGTTTGCAGCCACCATGAATGACCTACCTAAATGGATGGGCTGCAAATTGAGTCTGTTGCAAAGTGCTCCAAATTGTGTGGAGTGGTCTCTCCATGAATGTCCAGCATTGCATTAGCAAACAAGGTGGTTGGTACATTATATATAAGAAAATCTTATTGCAAACCAAAACAGAACTTGATAAATATATATTTTCTAGAAGACATGGATAATGTTAAAAGTACATCTAAAAATCAACTCCAAATTCATATTTGTAATCTTCTGATAAGGGAAAATATTTGATTTAACCATAGTGCTAACAATAAATACAATAGTTGCGGAGTCCCAGGGACATGAACACAGCTTCACACATAACGATATTGATGGATTGTCAGCCAATTACATAATTGCTTACTTTATAGATCTACACTGGAGATTTAAATTCAAATCTTCAAAAGTCTTCTATTATCCATTTAATACTTTTATTATTTTAATAATTGCTGCTTCACATAATTAAATAATTATTTGTACAACAGATTAAAATAAATGAGCTCCATGAACATCTTCAAACTATTTATTATCTATTACATTCCAAAATAAGGGTATTCCTTGTTTCAAAGTTACAAAATGTCCCAGCAGTCAGACACACAGCTTCAAACCCAATATTTCAAAAATGATCCTGTACTGAAAATAGCTTCAATTTAATCTAAAAAAAAATTTAATCTACTACCTTTTGATCTTTAAACACCAGGCAAAGACTAAAATAAAAGATACTTAATGCCAAAAGGAATCACTGATTCTTCTAAAAAATGACTAACTCAATTACTTATATCAGGCATGAAAGTGCAAGCTGTTCAAAAAAGCTGAACTCGACGCGAATACAAAATTTACCACAAAATCGATATATATACAGATGCAAAGGCACAAGATGTTACTACTTAAAATACATATAGAAAAAGCAATTAAAAGTAGTATATATAAAATTTTATTTACTATTTTTTCTCTATTTGAACAGAATTTTGATTTTTAAATACCATACAAGAGGTTCAGAGTTCCTTCTATTTTCTCAAAGTTGAACAACAACAGATAGTACCATAACAAAATTGCATACTTTTTAAAAATGAAGCCGTTTATTTAAAGGAGGAAAAAAAATGACAAAAGTGCCTAAGAATATATATTATCATATGCAGTAAAAGATCTTTGTAAAGCACAACTTGGAACCAGAGGTTGTGTGGTTGATAGATTTTTGTATAATACAGATCATTTTGCATATCTCTAAAATAATTTTAGTAAACATGGCCTATTATGCTTGTAACAAGTCATTAGATTACAATTTAAAATACAAATGATTTTGCCTCACAAAGATATACAATTTAATTATATTTAATTTTCACAGAAATTAATATTTCAATAAATTAGCAACAAGTACATTAACACTACAGTTAAAATTTTTCTCTATTTGTTGAACTCTGAAAATAATGAAAAGAACTTGGCATATTATACAATTTTATGTTTTGAGAATTTTGAAATATTGTGCATTTAATAAATTCCTTTAGATACTGAAATTTTTTTGGTGCTGCTTCAACATCTGAATCTATTCTAGAACAGCTGTTGTATTCTATATTTAAAATATAGGAAATGATTTCTTCATCTCACGTATGTTAATAATTTTAGGTTTATGATCTGTTGTTAAAAATTCCAACATACAATCTTCATGCATGTATACTAACTTATTTTGAACAATGTTTGAGTTCAACAACTTAAAGATTGTTTAATAATTGATATACTTTCTTTAAAAAGCATTAAATTAAGGACTTAAATATGAAATAATCTCTCAAGCTTAGAATGCTTGGTAATAAATGGTATCAGAGCAAAGCTGGCAATTTACAGTTCCACTTACATTGATCTTCTTGATCGAATTTCCTACTTTTACTGCTATCTCTTCCACGTTCGTATCGTTACCTTTCGCCGGCAGTTTAATTTTTATAGATTTATTCAACCACTCGAATTTAATTTTTTTTTTTCGTTCACATCTAGGGAACGAACTTTATGTTCATCGTTTAAGTTAATCTCCATTTTAGTTCTCAGTCACATTCACAAACGCTGATCTTTAATTCAACCCGTGATTCAACATCGACTAGCAGCAACGATTTCAACAGCAAGGCGTGACCTACTCGTAGAGCGGTCGTCATTCGGCTACAAGGGAGAAGTTCCGCCTTCCTCCATTACGCTGTGTGCCAATCACTTAAGGTGATAGATACGGCATGTAAACCCTAGAGAATGCATCTCTGTTTACTTTGTGATGGAGAAAAAATGGCATTCGTTTTGGATTCAGACATTGCTTCCACTCCACCCCCCCCACACACACATTTTTTGGTCACGATTTCTCGATGGTTTTGCATCGATCTCAGAAACAGCCAGAAAGACATTCAAAAAAGCGGAAGTCTTTCATGCCTGTTATATATATAAGAAATCCATTGTCTTGGGTAAATCCAAAACGTTTACACATACCCTTTTATCATTAAGTGCTTCAAAAAAATTTTCAAAGTTAAAAACAACGTTGTATCCACATTTATTATACAGTAGACTCCACTTAATGTGATCAGTTCGGGACTTAAGAATTTTGATAACATTAACTGATTGATAACAGTAGCCAAATAATGTAAAATCAACTATATTTTTATCATATTAAGGGAAAAGAAACAAAAAGGAAAAGAAAACACTACCTCGGGGCTATCTATGATTTATTTCAAAAATAAAAAATTAAAAAATTCAATAATTGTTGCTTGTCGACAATTAGTCCTTAACAGTTCATTTATATATTGTTCGTCTCGTATTGTTTTTTAAAAATTTGCCGATTGATGCTGCACACCGTGTTTCAAAATATCTAGTTGCTTGCCTCATTTCGACATTCGTTGGAGGGTTTTCTTCAACACATTCGCCCCCATTGGAATCATCAACTTTTATTGCTTGGTCTTGCTGACAAACACCTTGGCAAATTTCCAAGTCTGTTAGTGTGGCAGCTCCTGGAATATCCTCGTCAACGGACATCCATGCTTCATACTCTTCCTTTTGCATACCTTCAGGAGGTTCAATGAAAATTACCAACAGTCATGTCCCTGCCTGCTAAATGAATGACCTTCAAAGAGAGGTCATGAAAAATAAACCCCGAAATTCTTGGAATGTGTGGGGGAAAGTGGCCCCCAGATGTTTCCTACAAGTTGAGCAAGAAATTATACGAACACCAATCATTAACGCTGGTAGAAAATGAGGGATCGGTCAATTACCTACTTCAAAACTGATAACATTAAACGATGTAGTGATCACACTAAATAAATAATTTTGTGTATATCTGATTATGTTGGTTCAGGGCCAGAGGTTTTGTTAATATAAAGCGAATTATAACATTAACCGCGATCACATTAAGCGGAGTCTACTGTAAATGCAAATCCATAACAATAATATTGATAGATTACTGTTAATGTTTTTTAATGAACTTATAAAAAAAAACTGAGAGAACTGCACATACCTTTCATAATTTTTTGAGCTTTCAAGAGCATCAGCCAAGAGTTTCACACTAAGAATAACTATAATGAATATAAAATAATTATTTAGTGAAAGTGAATGATAATTTTAGCTTAGCTACACTGCTCGAAAAAAGTAAGGGATCACCAATTTTTTTAAAGAAATACACCATCTTTATTTCTTTTTTTGAGATAAATTAGAATGGATGCTCCTAAGTAGTTCTACAAATGTGTGACATTAGAAAATTCGGCTAACAAAATTTTATTATGTATCTCAAGCACTTGTGGAAACTTCAAAAGATGCCAAATTTAAACAGTTTTTCCTGAAATTTCATGAGATATCAATAGGGTATGTGGTCTCCCTGACAGACCAAAACAAGTGAACAATGGATTGCTATGGAATTTGCAAGGCGATCCAGTGAATTTTAAGGAAATCTTTTTCATTCCTCTACAAGAAGAGTCTCTAGCTCTTAAACTGTCAGGGAAGGCATTGGATGAGTAGCAACCCATCTCCTTAGAGCGTCCCATGCATGCTCTGTTCAATTCAGATTGGGTGAGCATGCTGGCCATTCCATACACACAATACCTTGCTCCAAAAGCCAATCTCCCACATAACAGGCTCTGTGACATTGAGCATTGTCGTCCATTAAAAGGAACATATTACCAACGGCTCTATCATACAGTACAACAAAAGATTCATAAATCTCATCCCTGTATCTTCAGCTAGTTAAACTGCCATTCTGAATGTCTACCTGCATTCATTCCTATCAAAATAATCAGACTACTTCAAATTTGTGACCTTTCACAAGAAAGGCAATAATCTTCGACTCATATTGTTGCATGCGGACAACCTTGACCTGGCCTTCTATAAACATCAACGGCAGTTCAAAATTAGTTTTAAAACTTCAGGAACACCAAAGAAATTAGTCACTTGCCTTTGCAATGCACTCTTTGTGGCATAGTGGTTACCTTCGAAGCATTTTCAATTTTAAAAATACAAAATTTATTTACATTATTAAGAAAAAGAAAGAAAAATTAACATTAGATCAATTATACAGCATGTACGCTTTCAAAAATACATAAGTTCAAAGACAATTTTTACATTCAGTCCAAAAAGGTCACAGCACAACCGCCAAACTTAATGCTATGCAATACAAAGAATCTGAAATTTCTAGTCTATTAATGTTTTTCAAGAATTTGGAAAATTATGTATTTTGACATTGTTGCTGTTTTGCATAAAGAATCTCCTTTCTCTAACGTCTTTGAAGTTCTACATATGAATTCAGTAGATTTAAACTGGGTTTTGCATATTAGTTGAGAATAATATTGTGACGACAGGTTGATCCTTTACATTTTTTGAGCAATGTATTTCATTATTTACAATTATAACTAAAAATTGAAAATTATAAAAATAGATGGCCATGGCTGAAAAGAAAGAAGAAAAGATAACTCCCCAACATTGTTAAAAGTATAGGTACTTTTTAAGTCGAACAATATGTATGATGATTTTGGTTCTTGACCCAAAATCTGCTGAAGATCATTATACAGCCTACAAATATAGATTGAGATTTATTCTTTTTTTGGAAAATTCTAACAATATTTCTTTCAATTTATAGTATGGTCAGACTATTGAAAAAGTTCAACAACCTCTAGACAAGGAAAATTGAGGACTTATTTAAAGACATATATTCCTTATTATAGGTTTTAACACTGACAAGAAATAGCAGGCGACAACCACATGAAATTTGGATTTTCATTATTTGTAACATTTTTCACTAATTTTAAATTTGATATTACACAAAAATTGATTTTTTAAAGTCCTTTAACTAAATTTTAACTTTATACAAATTATTGCTCTTAATTTTACTTGTTTGCATTTCAGAACTGTTTTAAGTTATATAGTATAGGGTCAGGTGGGGTAAAATGGGTCGTGGGGTAAAATGGGTCATTTTATAAATAACTCAATGTAAATAAAATTGAAATTGATTTTTTTAAACTAATATTTGTAATATTATTTATCAATATGTTGGCAACATTTTTCATTTTCAAAAAAGTTAGTTTCATGAATATTCCAACAGAAGAAGAATTGTTTACAAGCTGTGGATGGTGGTGTGCAAAATACATGGTTTACTAACTTCTGAAAATCCCTATATTTTAATAAATAACAGTGCAAATTTGAAGTATTTTCTCATAAAAGAAGCTTTGGAAAACATCTCAAGCCAATCAAATAAGAAAAATATTAAATATTTTCTTTTTTATTTCAATCTGTTTTAGATGGGGTAAAATGGGTCATAGTTAGGCTTACCTGTTTTTTTTTTTTTTATAGGTCTAATGCAGTAAATTTTGTTAAATTTAAACTATAAATTTAATTTTAAATTGTTACATATAAACAGTATTAAATTTAAACAATGTTAATTTAACAACTCTATCACCTGTACATTCAAGTGCCACTAAAGCTGCTATTATTAATTCTAAAAAGAAAAGAAAAAGAGTCCAACACAGAGCTAGAGAAGAAATTACAGAACCCGATATAATTGAACGTCTTCATGAGGAACAATTGGAACGACTGAAAAAGAAAAATATGAACTTCGAACTGCCACAGTTAAAACATGAACAGAAAAAAATCTCGCTCCACAACAAATTGATCTGATTGCAAGATGGTCAAGAATATAAGTGAACTTTAACCTGGAAAATGGGTAGTCTATGAAAAGATTTGTTGGTCAAATCACACATATTGATGGTGCTGATATATATGTGAAGTATGTAAACAAATCAAGAATAGGGGATTTTTATGTTTTTCCAGAAAAAAGAGGACATTGATAGAGTAGAAAAAACCGATGTTGTAAAAGTTTTAGAAGAGCCATTTTGCAATAACCGTGAACAATACTACTTTAAAATTTGAATATTGTATTGTTTATCAGATTATGTAACAGACCACCTTTTTATTTTAATGTATTTCCTAATAAATATATTCTTTAAGCATCATTTTGCATTTATGACCCATTTTACCCCAAGATGGGGTAAAATGAGTCAAAGCTATTCAAGCTAAGTTTAATTAATTTATAATTAAAAAATAATTGTTAAAATTGCGTAAAAATGTCCTGAAGGAATGTAATGTCAAGATGCAATTGGAAAAAAACAGGAAAATTGTATGATTTTATTGCTATAAATCTTTGAATGTGAAAATAGCTAAAAAGTGACCCATTTTACCCCACCTGACCCTATTTGACATAGCTTAGCCAAATGGCTTTTATATCACTAAACTCAATGAATCAATTATTTTATAGCTGCATTTAGAACACTTGTCTTTAGTTTCATTTTAATCAAAATAAATGAATGACTACAACTAATACTTTTCAGACAAAAAAAGAAAGAAAAAAATACTAATTTCGAAAATTATGTCTCTATTATTTTTTTTATATCAAGTTAAAAATATATTTTAGATTTTTACTACACTGACATACATATGACTGATATAACAAATGTAATTAGAAGGCTGAATGGAAAAGCAGCTGAAATCTTAAGCTTTTTTTTTTTTCTTTCTTTTCTTCTTCTTTTAATGCTTCTAATATGCAATTGGTTACTTTTCCGTTAGCTGGGTGCAAATGTCGCCAATTGTGAACCAAACGCGAGCCAAGTCGTCAAGAGAATCATCATTTGCGAAGCGAGCAAAATCATTAGATTCTTTTCCTTATTTTGTTGCACAGAAAAAAAATGAAGCATTTTCAGTTCTTTTCCATTAATTTGATTACATCTAAAATGTGTGCCCAACTCTCACATACACACAGAAGTGTAATACCCTATTCTAAATTTTATTCAAAACACAATTTAACAGACACCTTTCGTACGCAAATTATTTCTATTAAATTGAGGATTTACTATAATGATACTTTGAAGAATTAATAATTCAGCTTAGCTGATTTTTGTGCTTCACAAAATAATCTCCTGTTCATTGACTTTTACTGAGCAAAATCATTAGATTCTTTTTCTTATTTTGTTGCACAGAAAAAAAAAATGAAGCATTTTCAGTTCTTTTCCATTAATTTGATTGCAGTTAAAATGTGTGCCAAACTCTCACATATAACCAAATGGCCGCCGAGGGACATCTTTCACTTGAAAAAAAGAGGTGCAAATGGTGAAGCAGGTTCCTTGGATTAAAATAATTTAATTTAAAACCAATTATTTACAGTCAACGGCCACAAATTCAAATATGGGAAGAAATACGCTTAAAAAGCTCAATCACAATAGAGCATGAACTATACAAGATCGCAGAGCTTGCTAGGCTTCACTGCGTTGGATAGTTTGACTAACTCTAAACCTGAACTTCAGAGCAGCTGTCCACCTTTTACACAGTCTGGCAAGGTGAAGGACTGAACATTCTCAAAGTTTCCCCATATCTCAAAAACCAAGCTTTTCTGACCCTCCCAAACTAGCATTTGGCAGCAAATTCGGCTGCCAAGTCCTAAAATCACTGTGCCAACATTATAAAAAATCCCCGTCAGCAAGCCAGAAGACAAAGGTAGATTCCTTTAGATGGATACATTTTGCCCTCTATTTTCATAAGGATTAGAGATGAAAGAATAAAAGGGGGTTGAAGAGACTGCAAATGATGAGAGCTTTCCAACAAGAGGTAACATGCGCATGTTGAAAGGTACTTTAAGTTAGGGAGGAGGTGGGGGAAATCACTTTTCAGTTCGTGACTTCTAAGCAATTGCAGCTATCAAAAAACTTTAAATACAAGAATTGTTCATTATGATAAGGCGATAATTCACCTAATTTGATTTTCTCTCTATCTTTAAATGTAAAAGAATTATGGGGAAATGAAAATTTCAACCTCCCACTATTCCACCCGCTTTGAGCCGGATAGCCCATCTACGAACTCGGCCGAGATGGGCTATCTATAGCGATTCTTTCACTATCCTTGCAACATATCCCACGCTGGTTAAAATCAAATCAAAATTACTCCAGTCATCATATTTACTAGATAACATGGGCAAAGCATTATACAAATATATATACCTATATATATGTAACATTATTCTTAAAAGTGAGGTGTATATTATCTGCATCAAGGAAAAGACAGTAGTTGAATCAATCTCACTTTATTCATTTGCAGAGAATAATTCAGGTTATTTTTCAATACGTAAAAGGGTACTTTTCCGTTAGCTGGGCGCAAATGTCGCCAATTGTGAACCAAACGCGAGGCAAGTCGCCAAGAAAGCAAAGCGATTTTCCGTTAGCCAAGCGCACATGTCGCCAATTGTGAACCAAACGCGAGCCAAGTCACCAAGCGAAACGATTTTCTGTTAGCCGGGCGCAAATGTTGAACCAAACGCGAGCCAAGTAGCCAAGAGAATGGTTGTAAGAAATTTGGCTGAATTCTACATTATTTGGCAATTTTTCGTTTGCGCCCAGCTAACGGAAAAGTACCGGTAAAAGAATAATTTTTTTAACAAATATCCATGACCAGAATTGAAGAGGTAATACACAACGTGGCACGCTGCTGCAATCAGCTGACATGTTTTGGAGATAAAGAAGGGCAGTTAACAATGCACAAAAAGGTACCCAGAAAAGGGAATTCCCCAGAAGTAGAAGTGTGGTTGCTACAATTGAAGTAAAAGTAATTAAAACAGAGTATCATTACAACTAATTAATTTAAGGTACGTTAAAAAGTTAAATCATTACATATATATAAACTTTTGAATGAAGGGTGGTTTTGGGTTCCATGTCATGATCGGTGAAGATCTGCAGAAATTCTCTGGAAATCGTGTCATGAAAACCATTGCAATAGGTAGACTTCCTATATGGAATCTGCCTAAAAACCAGTTTTACCCACCCAGAGGATCTCCAGGAAACACCAGAGATTTGTGATGCAAGGTTGCTGTGTTAGGTAAATGAATAAATAACATTCTGTGCTAAGATTTACAAAAGGTGATAACTGTTGTCAAGTTAGCAGAAAGAACCACAGGTTAACCTAAAGTTTGCCCAGACATTTCTCTCCAATTTGGAGACATGAGAACATTTGTTTTGGTTGCGCAGGAATGTTCCAATTCATGTTTGGTTCACACAGGAATCCTTATATTTTATTTCGCGCTTCAGTGCTTCAATTTTATTGGTCAGGTAAATGCTAATTACTATTTCATTGGTCGATTTCTTCAAATTTGAATAAAACTTCATTTGGAATTCTACGTTTTGAATTTTGACAGTTTAGATAGCGGATTTGTTTTGACTCATGCGGTTGGAAAATATGGCTTCAAATTATTCTAAACTTTGCAATTCTTGTCGAATACGAAATGTTATTTATGGATTTGGAATTATATTTGGAATTTAAAAAATAATATAAATTCCTGACATTCAATGAAAAAGCGAAGCTACTAGGGTAAACCTGGAGTTTACGGTGCCGGCCTGTTTCTCGCCAATTCTTCTTGGCGCAATTTCATGTGCCGTCGCCAAATACTGTTTTGGATGTGCAGTGCGCTTTTTAGTGCTCTACTGCGCATGCTTCATTTGAAAAGGAGAGATTGAGCACGCAATGCCTTCGGCATTTCAAGCGTGTTCCGGGCAATTTTTTTTTAACTTAAAAAAACATCAGTGGCTTCGCTTTCAGCATAGCGGGCCACTAGTAGCTTCGCTTCTTCAATAAATGTTGGGCATCTAGTTTTTTTTTATTCCGAAAAAGAGAATTCCCGCATGCGGCATCGCATGTGGGTTCCGAGCAAAGTTTTTTAACTTAAAAAAACATCAGCGGCTTCGCTTTCTGCAAAGCGGGACACTAGTAGCTTAGCTTATTCATTGAGAAGCGAAAACACAGAATAGCATACACAGTTCTGAACCTAAAGTGAATGAGAATGTTCAAAAACGAGAAAAGTGTAGATAAAACTTCACATACCTATTTTAATTGAAAAATTTCTTCTCGCTATTCTTTTTCCGACACTTCGGAGTCATAATCAACAATAGCTGTAGCGAACCGCACATAACGAAGTGATAAAATCAGACAAAAATCAAACAGAAGAATTCCAAACGATTTTTCAAAAAAATTAAACCAAAGAATTCCAAACGATTTTTTAATCAAATTCGATTGGATCAACCAATCACATGAACGGAACAAACCAATCAAAACGAATTTTAATATCGCGCCATGCGCAGAACACAGATTAAAATGTTGGGTTTATGATTGTGTAAACCCAAATATGAAATAAACAAGCTGAATTTAAAAATAAAACTCAAGCTTTTATTAAGCATAATTAAAAACTATTAGATTCAATTTCAAAAAAAAAACACAACATGTCTTACTAGACATCTACTAAGAGATTCATGAACAATCAGAAAAACAAAAGATGAAACATTTCCAAACACAGGTAGAAACTCCCCCTTACTACTATGAGCATAGTAAATTCTAAGAACACCCAGTAGTTTCTGAGCATGCTTACCAAGGGTGAACACCCACTGTTAACAGAGCATGTCAGTCAATGCATCTCAATGGCTGCTGTTTGTTTTGTCAGACATTGAGATGTAAATAAAATTGAGAAAGCTTAACTTACTTTTAGATTAACACAAAAATAATTTGTAGTACTTATACATTTAAACTTATAATTTTAATATATATTAATTTAAATATGGCCAAAACAAAAGTGTTATCTAACAATTCTCCCCTTTTTGGGCATAGTTATTATATATATGATCTTAATTGGTGAAATTTTCATTAGAAAACATTTAGTAAACAAATCAGCAATATTTTGTTTGCTGGATTATGAATTTAAATCAAACATTTTGATCTTCAAAATTCCTTATAAAATGATATCTAATGTCAATATGTTTACTACGAGTAATAATTTTCGATATTATTTTACAAAACAAGTGATGCACTTTCATTGTCACAAAATAATGTTGGCTTTTTAATAAAAATGTTAATGGCTGACATTCTTCAAAATGTTCGATAACCATGCAAGTTCTTTTTTGGTTCAGACATGTGGCAATAAACTCCTGCTTCATTGTTGATGGAGCTACACACTTTTGTTTAGTCGTTTCAGGAGAAAGGACTCCCCTAGAAAGATTATGTATCAATTTTCTCTTGCTTATAACTACTTGGAATAAAAAACATTCTAACTAAAGTGGGATTAACTTCTGGGTGAAAAAAATGCAGAGTAGTCTAAACCTTCCACACTTAGTGAAACCCTAGACCCACTAACGTGCTATATCTTAGTATTTGGCCTTCAACGTTTTCTTTACTATGGAGTATACCCATCTGCATCCAATCACTGTTTTTGTTTACGTGGGGCGTGGTACAATTTCCCAGACTTCTCTGTCCTTCAGGATAGAAATTTCAGTTTCCATAGCATTTATCCACTTACTTCTCTGGTAGGCTTACAAGCCAAGCTTCTCTATACGATTTAGGTATTTCAGTTACCATGTACAGAATGCTCTTCTTCACTTTCGACTCCTCTGACAAATCTTCATCCAGTTAAATTCTTTAATTCCTTTTTTGTAGAAAAATCAAATTCTTTTACAGATCCAAAATTTATGTTTTAGTTATCACAATAATTTTCACTTCCTTCAGGCTTCTAGAATTAGAACTCAGTTTGGGATAATGGTATACATCAACTCGACCAGCAGTCTTTCCTTTTTTCTCTTTCTTTTGTGACTCTCTTCATTCTATACTCGATATTTGATTCTTGAATAAATTGGTTCTTTTTCTTCAATAGTTAGATATTCTTCCACTTGTTCTGGCATAAATGTTACAGTAGTAGAATCTCATTTTTATTAGGAAAACTATCCATTCCCATTTTGCTTTCGTTAAGAACACATGCTGTTTCTTCAACTTTATCTTCATCAGGATACCAATCCTATATCCAACGGATTTCAAAAGCACCAACAATAAATACTCAGGTCTGGATCTATTTTGAAGTTTGTTCCGATGAGCTTTGAACATAAGCAAAACCAAACATCCATATCTTTTTATGTGTCTTGTCGATGGTTTCTTTCCACACCATAGTTCTAAAGGAGTTTATTGTCGTTTTTCTGTGAATCGAACCTGTTCTTCAGGTATGTAAGAAATGCTAACAAAGCTTCCAGCCCACATGTTAGCAGGCAATTTCCTTCATTTAGCAAAGACCTTACACCTTCTAAGGCAGTTCTATTGTAGCGTTGGCAACTCGTTCATTTCAGGACAGTAAATATTGGTTCTTTTCCCTTTATTCCAGATGATTTCCAAATTTTCTGTAAATTCTTTAGAAATGAACTCCATGCCATTTCACCGAGTCGCATTATTCTTTTTTGATCTTTTCTGTTCAATTGTCTTTCAGCCATAGCTTTGAATTGCAAAATACTTGAACACATTTTCTTATTATATACATTACGTAGACATGAACTTTTCTAGTGTAATCATCGATGATTGACAAAAGAATTACGAAATACCACTTTTGATTTGATAAGTGATGGCCCCAAACATCCATGTGGATTAACTCCAGTGGTTGGGATGTAGATTTCTTTCGGGTAGTTCTTTTGAAGGCTTCTTTGTTAGCAGATGCTTTACATATATCACAACATTCAGGGATCCTTTAAGATTTTCAGTCCTATGACACTTTTATGTTTACTCATTTTAATTAAATCCTGTGAGCATTTTGATGACCAAATCTGGAATGCCAAAGTTCAATGTTTCCTGTTTTACTTGTGTGTGACTTTTCTGGCACTTTATCAATTTGTTCTAAATTTGAAGATGAACTTTTAGAGCTTTAGCTTGTAACACATAAATTGTTCTTGAGATATACTATGAACATTTCATCACCACTTAGGTAATTCACCTGTATCTTCTTATTTTTATCACAGCGTGGGTCAAACCCGGCTTTATCTATAAGTCTACCAGATATCAGGTTTCTTAGCATTTGTGGAGCATGTAGAACATTCAACAAAGTCAGTCTTGACTTTCCACTGTTCTCTTAATTTCCAAAACTACATTTCCAATCCCACAGATAGCTATGTTTCCTTCTCCTAAACAGCACTCTTGTTCTTCCAATTCTTTATAATCTTGAAATAATTCCTTCTTGTTAGAAGTGGTCAGTTGCTGCAGGTAATCAATAGTCCATTCAGTTTCCTTCGAATCGGCATATAATGCAGAGGCATAAATTGCTGACATTTTAGATGAATAGGGTAATGGAGTTTTATCTTTCAATAGATATTGGTTCTTTGTTGACTTCAACAGGCATTCACTGGCTAGATGTCCAAACTTTTTTTTACAGTACAAGCAAACTTGGCTTTCTTTTTCTTTAAAGTTCCAATGTTCTTCTTTTCTTCAGTTACTAACACTATTGAGTTATCAATTTCTTTTGCTTGCTTGGATAAAATTCTTCCTTCTTCAGCCAAAAGAATTGTCTAACTTTATCTGGTAAAATTCATCATCATTCAGGTAATTCATTGCTGTACAATATTATCAAACTCTGGTGGTAAATTTTCAATCATTTGATCAAGCAACTTCATCTTCTGGAATACTTTCCCAGCATTCTTAAGTGCTTTAGCAACATGAGATAATGAGCTAAATATAGCCAATTGACTCCTTGGTTTGCTTCTTAATACTGTAAAACTCCTTCTTAGCTGTGCTATTCTTGCTCTTGACTTAGGTTCATATATTTCTTCCTATTAAAGTCCATGCTTCTTTGCAGTTTCTGCTTCCAGCAACCTAAGTCTTTTGACTTTCTTCTAAACTTAAATATATTGTAGCAAGAGCTTTGCACTTTTGGTGTTCAAATTCCATTTTTTCTCCCTGCTTGTAGCACCTTCAGCTAAGACAGGTTCACTCTTGCCAATAAATTTGGAACAAGCCTCTTTCCATCAACAGCATTTTAATATCCAGCTTCCATTGGCTTGATAATTATCGTTATTAAGCTTCTTGAATTGAAAAACATTCATAGCTTCCATGTTTGAAGCTTTAATTCACCTAAGTCCGTACCAACAACAAAGCGAGTAGAATCAAATTACTTGAATGCTTTCTTGGATATAGATTTACAACCCTTGTTGGGTTTATGATTGTAATAAGCAAATATGAAATAAACAAGCTGAATTTAAAGGCAAAACTCAAGCTTTTATTAAGCATATTAAAACTAATAGATTCAATTTCAAAAAAAAAACACAACATGTCTTACTAGACATCTACTAAGAGATTCATGAACAATCTGAAAAAAACAAAAGATAGAAACATTTCCAAAACACAAGTGAAACTCCCCTTACTACTGAGCATGCCCAAGTCTAGACACACCCAGTAGTTTCTGAGCATGCTGCAAGGGTGTGTTTACCCACTGTTAACAGAGCATGTCAGTCAATGCATCTCAATGGCTGCTGTTTGTTTACATCAGACATTGAGATGTAAATAAAGGTGAGGAAAGCAACTTACTTTAGATTAACACAAAAATAATTTGTAGTACTTATACATTTAAACTTATAATTTTTTAATATATATTAATTTAATGTAAGCCAAAACAAAATTAATTTATCTAACATAAAAGATCAATTTCAGCGCGTCGCCAAACTCGGCGCGTAAAACACATCATTCGCATAAACAAAACAATTCGTCTCTCATCTCAAGTTCTTGGCGACTTAAAAGGTTGGCGATCCTAAGAGGGCAGTAGTGGACACAGTAAACTCAGGTTAACGCTACTAGTTTCCAGCTTTGCTGAAAGCAAACTGCGTCGATGTTTTAAAATGCTTGCGAGAACCCACTTGAGATGCTGCAGGCGTTACGCATGAGAATTTCTAATTTATAGATGCCATAGCATAAGCATGCCGCGAGAGAACAATAAAAACTCACGAACTTTACCCAAACTTTGGTTCTTATAGCATGCGTATCCTCTTTGCTAAAAGTTGGCAATCTTAAGTGGGGAGGAATGGCTGCAGGTACCATAAACTTTAGTTTTATCAAACCACATTTCCTTACAAGTTGAAAGATATCCAGAGAATAAATCCATGAAATTCATTGTACTAGTTTTTACTATTATGTCTGCAGATTGCTTGTAAAAATCAATAAAGTCATAAATTTGACATTACAGAATGTTAAATTAACCATAACAATTTGCCTGAACACCATTTGGCCACCGTGAAAGACACCACAATTTGCCCCAAGCGCCACTCAGGCAGATTATTTTTCGTAATCCACTGATTTTCCCAGCTTTGACCATTCTTTACTTTGCAAGGTACTTTTCGTTAGCGAGACTGTGAAAAAATGTAAATAATGCAGAATTCGCCAAATTTTGGGCGACATTTCCACACTTCGGCCGGCGTGTGGCGTTTGGTTCACAATTGGCGACATTTGTGCCCGGCTTAACAGAAAAGTACCCTTTGCAATCATTTCTTAATAAATGGAATGTAAAGCAGTCTAATTAATGTTAGACAGCAAAACAATTAATAAACCAGTTCTTAGGTTAGGTTAGGTCAAACCGTTTTCAGGTCTTTTCCCCTTGCAATTAAAGTGTAATGCCTGTAACCAGCAGTGGCTGAGTTTTTCCGACAGGGAGGCAGATCTGCATGACAGAGCATGGTCTCCCGACGGACAAGTGTAAAAAATTGGTCTCAAAGATTTTATTTATCAACTAATAGTTGAATATCCTGTACAAGAAATTTTCGGACGGGTGGGGTGGGGGGGCACAGCATCCTGACGGGGGCCCTGGCTCCCCCCAGT
This sequence comes from Araneus ventricosus, assembly GCA_013235015.1. NCBI lineage: Eukaryota > Metazoa > Arthropoda > Arachnida > Araneae > Araneidae > Araneus > Araneus ventricosus. The sequence goes on along the minus strand of BGPR01001804.1, from coordinate 66,558 downwards.
CACTACTAGTAGCCACCTGCTACTTGTAACTGCTTTGACTGCCGATTTGAATTTGAAAATCAATCTGTTCTCAAAATTGCTTATAAAATGTGCTTATTTTTTGGACACAATACAGGGTCTTGAGAAGTGAGAAAAATTGCTGTAAAATTAAGGACTTTTTTAAGCACCTTAGCCAAAAAAAAATCAAGCACCTTTGTAGATGCATGCATCACGTCAACTCCGTATTTTCTAAGCATATAGTGAATTTCTGTTTTATATGTCTGGTTTTACTGAAAATTTAAAAATACATTTTAATTTTAAATATTTTTAAATTTTAATATTTATTTCTGTATTTGCACAACATCGTCTATTATTGTTAAACAAGGGATGTATTTTTGATTTTATAAAAAATTAAAATGATAATGCAAATTGCCATCATCAAAAATTAAAACAACTTTTATAAGATTAACAAAAAAAAAAATTGTTACCTTTTTTCAACATGTCTTATTAACAAATTACCAGCTAATTTACCCCTTCAAGATAATTATTTCCAGTATATTATTTCAATATCACGGTAGCTACCCATTGATAAGAGGGCATAAAAGGTCATTAATAGTCCAGTCAATGGAAGGATTTGAAAACATTAAAATTGTATAGTTTGAAAATTGGTATACATGTTCGTAATAGTGGTCTCTGATGAGCGTGCAAAAGAGTAAAATTCTCTACAAAAATATGCTTTTATTTTCAAACTAGCTTTAATGGTTTCCAAGATGATGGGTTTCAAGTTTGCCGTCATCTTAGATTTCATACCCTTTCTAAGTGTTTTTTTTAATATAGAAAACTATTCGATTTGCAAAATTTGTTGTAATAGCATTAATCCTTGTAAAATTCCTTACAAATACATGCCTTTATGTTTCTTCTGTCTTTAAGAGTTTCGAGGGTAATGAGTCTCAAAGTTTGCCACCATCTTAGTTTTATCCCTTTTCACCTGGTTTTATTTGAATATCTAGAAAATTATTTAGTTTTCAAATCACAAGCGATACAACAAATTAAAAGAGCGTAAAATCCCCTACAAAAGTGCTTTAATTTTTGTTTTAGTTTTAATAGTTCAGTGCTCAGACACAAGGTTTCCTACCATCTTTAGTTTCTAATCTCCCCTGTTTAAAACTTTTCTTAAATATCCTCCAGCTCATTAAAATTAAAAGAAAATTAAAAGCACACACATTTGTAGAAATTTCACGATCATTAATTTATTTGTATTACATGTAATTGAAAATTTAATAGTTTGAAGTTCAAAAAAAAAAAAGACGAAAAAAGAGTCAAAGTGAAGATGGTGGCAAAATTTGAGATCCATTATTTCAAGAAACTATTGTAGGTGAAGGATAATAAATGCATGCATTTGTAGGGAATTTTAATATTCTTCGTTTGTAATCATTATAATTTAAAAAACTGAATAGTTTTTTGAGATATTAAGAAAAAACCTTAAAAGGGGTGAAATCAGATGGCAGTGCAAACCGCACACCCAGGATCAGGGACTTTTTAGTATGTTCAACAGAAGCCTCTCCTTGAACATGTGACCGAATTTTCAAAACTATACGGATTTAATGGGGTTTTCACAACCCTTCATTGACTGGACTATCAACTAAGATTTTTATTTACAAATCCATCCACTTGAGACAAGTTATCACAAAAACTATTCGTAGAAGAAAATAAAGAATGCATTATATGTGTAAGGGTATTGCAGCTCTTTAATTTTTTTAAAGCAAATATGATTTGAGAAAATTGAATAATTTTTTGAGACACATTCAAGAAAAATTAAAAAAGGATGAAAATCCAAGATGGCAGCAAACTTTGGACCCATTATCTCGAAACTATAAAGCTAGGAGAAAAATAAAGACATGCATTCATAAGGAATTTCAAGTTCTTTAATTTGTTAAATCAATTGTAGTTTGAGAACTGAAGAGTTACCGAGATATTCAAGAAAAGCTGGGAAAAGGGGAGATTAGAAATCCAATATGGTGTACGAGCTTCCCCAGGACCGTGGACTTTAGTATGTTCATTGAGTCCCTCACGAACATGTGTACCAATTTTCAAAACTATGACTTCATGTTTTTTTATCCCCATTTTGGGCCTCCATTGACTGGACTATAAGCATTATCCTAACATGTGTTGACACCCTGGATCCATCTCACCCAGGATTCCTTCCCGAATTCCTTTTCCCTTTGTCAATTTTCTCTCTAGATATATCCGGTAAACAAAGCTTTATGACTATCCTCTCGTCAGCCTTATTCAACATCTGGAACAAAAAAAAATAATGTTTGGTACTTATGTATTAACCACGCCTTCTAGATTAGCGGTAATGGCCAATAAACAGTAATCTTGTTTACAAAACATGAGTGGTGGCATAAAACGTAAGTGGCATTAATACACTCAGTACAAAAACCGTAAATTGGTGACACTGAAAACAGCAAATCTGTGGCTGCGGTAAGTTAATGTACCAAGTACAAAACCGCAAATTAGTGACGCAAAACCCAGCCAAATCTGTAGCTCTTGGTGTTAATGCAGTAAGTACCGAATATTTTCTTTGCACTTCTTTCGAGAAAATTAAGCACTTTTTTTAAAGGACGATTTTTCCCAAAATTAAGCACTTTTAGGTCTTTAAAATGGATTTTCAAATTTAAGCACTTTCATGACCTCACAGCACCCTGCAATATGGCAGAAAAAGAAACTGGTAAAGGGTTAAAAAAAGATTAAGATATACATATCTAAAACTTCAAAATATACATTATTATAAAAACACAATTACTATTTAGCATTATTAATTATTAGTTATATTAAACCATCAATACAATACTTAAGGCACCTCACCATAATTTATATCCATTTACACTTTTGATTGCTGGCTCAATACATCTGACTAACATTCTCAACAAAAGTAGGCATTTTTTATTTCATTATTTTTCTGGGTATCTTCAGAAGCTACTTACAATATGAAAATTGATGCCCAACAGGCTTTAAATGATAACTGATTTTGAAGTAACATACTCATAAATACCAGTTTATACAGAATATAAGTTAAAATGGGAAGAAATTGTAAATTGTGCATCAATACACAGTTCAACAACTCAAATTTAACGATCTGGAATACACTGACGTAGTAGATAATAAATAAGATATTAAAGGAGAAAACTTTGCAAGTGGAATCTGTAATATTTGATTTCGAGTTTAGTTTAACAAAAAAAAAAAAACATTTAAACATATTTTTTTAAGAGATAGAAAACAAAAACTAGACTTACCAGCTAAAAACAAAGTCAAGAAAAAAAGAAACCTATAACTCTCATATTTAATTTTAATGACCAAACATATAAATTCTTCACCTTTCCATAAATAAATTTCATAGTTTAATCATTAAAACATTTCACACGTAAAATCTACAGATGAAAGATAACGAGCAGGTTGACGCTGTAACATGAAGAAAAATATTCGATTCAACTCTTAATTATGTGTTGTTTAACAATATTTTTTTGCCTTTAGACCGGGTATATACATATGGCATTGTACACATAACACCGAACAAAAACGAATGAAGGTTCATACTCGATTCACTTCATACACTTGTTTATGTTTTATTTTTTTAAGCAAATAGATCAAACTAGAACTGATCTAAACAATGGTTTTTTGACCCCATCAGTCGAAAATATCCTTTAAGATAATTATTTAAGATATAGACGATAAAAAAACATTTACAAAACAAATTACAGATCCATTCGACATAATTAGAATACGACTGTACTCTAGTAGAAAATAATTGTGATCCAGCAGGCAATATGTAGCTCAACTTATTCATTGTGTGAAGGGATGCGAGAGAGAAACTGAAATATATAAACAAGGTCCGGTTTGTTTTGTTTTTTATTATTAAGAATTGATCAACATACTTATATTCAGAGATAATTCTTTATTTTTAAAGAGAAGCTTTGCAAGTATTGTCCTGGGATTTATTTTTTCCTTGAAGCAAATACTTGTATATTTAGCATTCTACCTATAACCGGGTAAACTTCGGTTCGTTTATGCAAACTTATTATTATTAAACGATACCTTATGCAATAGAGCTACGCCTCTCAGATAAAATATTGAGAACGTTAGTTTTCTGCAGGTAGTCGACAAACTTATTTTCTCCTGACAATTTCTTCCTCTAGCTTCCCGTCCACTTACAAAAAAAAATTTAAAGATTTAATTATCTAATAGTATTTTTAATTGAACTTTTAAAATTAATGAGTGTTGTTATTCAAGGTATTCATGCAGAAGAATTTTATTGCCTCAATCTTGTATATTATCATAATCTATGTATAGTGCGAAAGAAATGTGGCTTATGATGAACGTTAAAGATCTTTGATTCCATTAGGCATGTTTGCAGACGTATGATTCCAGCAGTATTAATTTACGAATAGCTATAACTTACAAATTCATAACCGCCTTTAGTGACGATTGTTCACCGCAACTATTAAAATTACCTGCGTATAATTGGAGACTTAGCCGTAAGAATTAGAGTTGTGAGCAAACACAGAGACCTACAGTATTATTTTGTGATATATTTTGAAGTTATGGATGTGAGGCTACCATTGGCGACATATCTAAGGTCATAAGCTATAAATAAAAAGTTCGGTGTGGTTGTGTATTGTATAATGCATCTCCCTACTAATATAATTAGAATTCAGACCAAATTTTGCACATATTATTTAGACAAGAGGAAGATGACCTGTCAACAGCTTTCTAAGTGAAATTCAAGTTAATAAAGTTAGTAAATTTGAAATTAGCTGAAACAGTTTTCTGCATACGGTGCGTTAGCGATGCAATATCCACACAAATATTTGTATATCATCTAAAGCTCAGTTTTTACCTTTTCAATTATATAATCTTATATTTGTGAAATGTTATAACTCAAGTTTTATTGATTTTCAAAATTTAAACCAAAATATTGATTACATCAGAAAGATTTTGAAATAAATCTTTATGGATACTCCTGTTGTAGGCAACGATGAACTTTGAACTAATTTACCTTTATTTTCTGATAGCTTTTGTTTTTTGACAATATTATTTTATATAAGAAGAGAAAAGATCACTTTGTCAACTTTATAAAGTTCAAGTTAATTAAAATTTAATTAATTGAAATTAATCTCACAAAAACTATTTTTTACACAATATTAAAGTTTTAAAAATTATCTCTTCAGTGACATAAGTTTCCATTTCCGTTCAATTTATTGTACCTAAATTTAATAATTTTTCAAAAGTTAAATTTGTACTGATTTAATATTGATTGTGCTATTGTTAAGAGAAAGAGATCATAAGAAGAACTGTTAAGAAGAACTGTTTGCTAAACACAACAGAACTCTGAATGAAGTCTAAAAGAAAAGTTTAAAAGGCAGGCGATTCATATTTGTACAGGAATAATTGTTGATCTGGTTTATTTTAAGGTGTTTTATTAATGAAAAAATTTACTATCTAATTAATCTTCCCAAAGCATCCGTTAAAACCTTTCTTATACGTAAGATTTGATGAATAAAATTGAATACTTATGTTACAAATTTTAATACTTCTTGGAGAAAATTAGCTGTCAGCAGTTTTTTAAAATCATCTGAGTTCAACTGATATTCTACATTTTAATTAAAAAAAACATTTAAAAATGATAAAAGGAATTTTGGAATATTATAATTTTCATCATAAAAGTAGTTTTTAAAATCAAATATTAGAAATGAAAGTATTTTAATCCTCGTGCAATGCCAGGGCATAACAGCTAGATTATGAAATAGAAAATTAATATGGGAATTGGCACATTGGTTGGGACTAGGGAACACTGTTGTTTTTCCCCTACAAGTATAGGTGAAGTATGTTTTTTTTTTTTTTTTTCAATTTTTTCTCAAAATGGAGGTGGTGGGAGGTAAGCAGCCTGATGAGTAGCTTGTCTAGATGTTCATAGCTTTCATATGAAATTAAAATGATTGAATCGATCCGAGTGTTTAGAGGTTTGGCCCTCTGGGTTTTGCCAATTATTTTTTATAAGCCATATCGTGCTTACGATTATCGTACATTCTATTACGCCTTATTTTTTGAAAGCGAGATTACACTTTAATTAAAGAGCTAAAGTGGTTCCATTTCAGGTATTTTCAGTTTGTTTTCTTTTCTTATGTGTTAAGAAAACATCATTCAACAAATTAGCATCTAAGCTTGAATCAAAGTTGAGCATTGAAAAATTTACTATATTTAATAAAGACATTGTTTATATTCCATGAAGCTATCTCGAATGTTTTGAGATGCATAAAAATCGGATATCTACTTACCATTGATGTGGGTTTGATGATAATGAATCATTTTTACAAACTCTAGTATTTATGTATTTTTCCTATCATCACTTGTTTATGAAGTAATTTTAACCCTCAAATGCTTCTTCCTGTGATGATTATATTCTTTTAGGGTGAGAAAGAGTATTCATAATTTTGAAATATTTGCTGTAAGACTAAACAATAGACTTCAGAGTGCCTTATGATACGAAAGCCTTGATAGTCAAGACCATGGAATGAGTCTTTAAGTATCACCAACTCACCATTTAAATATAGATGTACAACTTGCATGGTATAAAATCTGTCATTCATATATTAATTACTTTTTAAAAAGTCCATGAGATCTAACTGGCCTGTATGGCTTTGACTGCACAATGTCATTTCATTGCTATTTATTCAAACTTAAATCAGTGTAGTAAATCAGTTAAGGAAATTATATATTGGAAGCAAAGGCAGGGTTCATCTGGCGTCCTTACAAATGTATTTTATATGTCCCATTTTTAAAGTCCTTGAAAAGTCAGTACTTTTTACTCCACATTATTAAACATTATTCACCCGTATCGTTTTCTAATTCCTCCTTCTAGAGCATATCTGGGCATTGGCGTGGCTCTCCGGAATGGGGGGGGGGGCAGCACTGCTAAGTTCCTTGAATACATATCCATCACATACACTTTGGGAAATAAGGGAGGAGTTACAGATGGCCTCTATTGGTCCATGGTTCCATAAGAATGATTGTCAAAAGTGCTGTTACCATTTTTAGAACAGTATCAAAGTGATAAACCTTTACTTCCATTTTTTGCCAGTGATGTTTTTAAAACTTGTTAATGATTGCATTCAACATTTCAAAATTTTGAAACCAGAGAATGAAAGAATTGAGAAACCTGAGACCTTTATGCAAATTCAACTTCAGTGACCCAAACTTGTATAATGATAAAAGTTAAGTGTATTTAGGATTTGCTGCAGTGCAACTATTAAAAGAAAAGATAAAAAATAAGGAATTAGCAGACAAGGATGTTTTCACACTCGAACAAGATAGTCGGAAAAACATCATAACAATGATAAAACATTTCATGCAGAAATGTCCTATGATTTACGCACTAGTAAGACCTGTGATTTGCATTGATCCACGAGTAATGGCTGGATATCCTGAAAAAGCACAGGAAAAAATTAAAAAGGTATTGATTGTATTGTCGCAAAATAAACGTATTTTGGGAAAAGATTGTGACAAAATTTTGTTACTCTATGCAGATTTTCTGTAAAATATTGTAGAGCCAAATTCATTTGAATTTACTTCTTTCAATCCAAAGAGTGATTCCCTTGATAATTTTTTACAAACTTATTTTAGCAATAATCATTATGAAAAAGTTTGGAAGATTATCAAAATGGTATTAATACTGTCACATGGACAATGAGGTTTTTCGGTGAACAAGGTCCTGGAAATAGAAAATTTAAAAGATGCTTCATATATTTTCCAGCGTGTAAATCATGAATTTATTAAGCTGTCTGGGGCTATTTATGACTTAAAAATTACTAAAGAAATGAGGACGGCTGCCACCTCAGCTAGAGCAAAATACATGTAGTATTTAGAAAGTGAAAGATCCAAAGAAAAGACTGAAACAAAACAACTGAAATGAAAAGCTCTAGAGGAAGAAATAGATTTTTTAAAACAAAAGAAAATGTTCCTCCAAACGGACATGCACCAAACAAATGATTTAGCTAATGAGGCTGAAAAGTCAAAAGACATAAATTTATTTATTCAATCGTATGAACTAAGAAAAACAATTTCTGAAAAAGAAATTAAAATAAATACCTTGGATGTAAAATTGAATGAAAAAAGTTTGGAATTAAAAGATATTTAATTTGATTACCAGTTTCATGGGTTTTTTTCATCAATTTATTAACTCATGTTTTTAGGAGTTTTGTTGTGTTAAATTTGTAATGTATCTTCTATGTTTTATATTATAATTTATCATCTAATAGGTTGAATTTGCAAAAATGAGATTTTATTTAAAAATGCGTGCGACAATTTGTTAAGTTTATTCAATTTAGAGGTCCTTATTTTTTGGTTTTTTTAGTCCTTGATAGTCCTCGATTTTCTTTTAAAGAAATGTGTACGAACCCTGCAAGGACGAGACGAGATGAAACCAAGTCGGGATGACATGCAGGTTTTTATTTTAAAGTGATCGGCACAAAGGCTGACGTTATTCCAGAGCAAGTGGAGAAGAATGAGGAGAGGCTTGGAAAAGTTGAAGGAAAATTTGATACAATCGAGGACAAAGTAGATTCAATTCAGTAGAATTTTGGGAAACTGGAACAGGAAATTGAGATATTGAAGAAAGTGCAAAGAAATCCTAAAGGCTTTGAAGCCTGTACTGGGAACATGATCCATAATGCTCGGGAACCTGAAATCATTCAATATTCACCCATAATCGCCAAGCATGAAATTATCTACATATGATGAGAAAACATCCTGGTAAGTTTACAGAACTCAGTTCTCCATCATTTCTAAAGCAAATCATAGGTACTCTATCGAAAAAGATCGCCAACTGGCTGCATATCTGCGAGCTGAAGCCACGGATATTTTGCAGACGATTCCTGAAGGACCAGCAACTAAACTTTCAGACATGACACATTTCCGCGGAAACGCGGATTTCAACTTTTTCGGCATCAGATTTTATCATTCTTAATTTTTTTATATATAATAATTCCACAATATTTTTAACATCTCAAGCACTTTTTGTAGAAATTTATTCGTTTTATTGTTCAATTAATCATACTTGTTTTATTTTTCGGTATTTATGTTTGGCACAATTCATTATTTATGAAGTTCAGCTTTTTTTGCTCCAAGCCTGTGTCATGCCTGAACTTTGAAATACTATCAAGCCTGCTTACTTATGCTTTGATAAACTTACGCTGGCTTACACTTTGGCGAAAAATGCCTCAAGGACTAAAGCCGTCTTCAGTTAAAAACTCACCAACAAAGTTCATATGAGATCCTTCAAGAACTTGCTTTGGATGTCGAGAGGCTGTCCCATTTTGCATTTTCTGATTGCCCCACCGAGGTACAAGAAACTTTATCACTTCAGTACTGTATTGATGGTCTGAGAGATATAAAAATTCAGAAAGCTCTACGAATGGCAGAATTAAGAGACTTGAAAGCAACTTTAGTGTACACAATTAAGTTTGAGGCCACCTAACAAGCTGCACAAAGGAATAAGAGATACGGATGTATTTGGAATAACGATAAATATTTGTAAATAACAACTGTTCAGTTGTACAGTAAATATTTGTAAATAAATTTCTGTTTGTGCCATCTTTATTGAAATCCATTAAATCTATGAACCCATCTAAACCGTAACAATATATTAATTATATTTAGAAGGGCCTCGAGTTCAGCAATAATATATGCCTGGAAACGTTTCTTCCAATAACTGAAAACTGCTATACTTTTATTACTTATGGTTTTGTTGTCAAAGTATCCATTTTCAGAAGACTATTTTTTTAATATTCAGATTTTAAAAATGTGATGATAGTTTTATTGAATGCAGAAAACTAAATAACTATGTGAAAGATATTAGAGCAATTTGAAAATGTTGCTTATTTTAATTTTCTTACTTAACAGAATCTACAGTAATGGCTGGATCTGAAGCTCATGGTGATGCTCAGTTCAAAGGCTGGCAAAAGCACTTCAATACGTACACCATTCGTGGGAGATCTAATGTAAGTAATTTGTATATTTAATCTTGAATATCTACAAATAGTTATGTGTTATACTACTCCTATTGATCCACCAAAGATTCATTGTGTATATATTCTTTGTGCTCTTTAAATCCATTGGGGTCAAATATCCTCTTTCTGGGATGGAGAGGAGGATGGATGCCCACTCAAATATCCTCATTATCAGAATTACAGAATCCATTCAAAAATATCCCGCTCATAACTTCGAGACAAGACATTAACTACTAAACTTAAAAACATATTCAGGAAAAGTCTTGCTTGACCTGGTTTCTTGGTATTTCTACAAAATTTAGAAGTTATTTCTATGATAAACTTTACATCTGGAAGATCATTATTCAGACATTAATTAATTTTCAAATCATTGGGATGTGAAAAATTAACTGTCACCCCTTGATGCCCAAATTAATTTAAAGCATAGATTTCAATAAATTACTATTAAATTATTATGTTTAAAACACCAAGACTAAATTAATTGTGAAGTAAAATTAAAATCGTGTTAAAAAATCATTTTTAAAAACTTTTTTTACATAAATATTAAAGATTTTTGAAATATAATAAAATATAAAAAAAAATAAGAACCAATTTCTAATTCCTTGCATTACCCAAAAAATTAATCCATGGAAAAATAAAAAAAAAAAAACTTTGACTTCAAAATCTAGCTAACTGGTGGTACTTGCTAAAAACTGTTTAGGAGTTTGGTAATACCTATTAACTTCATAGAGAAGCAAAAAAGAAACAATGGAATTCATTTGGTTCAGTCAGGGAAGTGAAATGTAACTGCCCTGTAAATAGGACGCTGGGCATTAATGGGTTAAAAAGAGATGAATCTCCTATAATTGAATGATAATTTACCTCTTACTGGGGCTGTTTAACTCTCCGAGCGCCCACTTATTTATATCTTGCAGATTTCAGGATAGATTAACTTTTAAAGTGAGTGAACTGAATATTTTTGTGTTTAATAACACCTCTGAAATCTTAAGAATATTTTAACCATGAATGTTTAAGAAATTCATATAAATACAAATGATCTGCTCTTGAAATGAACGTTCAAAATGGAAAAGTCCAGTTCTGCTACTCGGAAGGCTAATATTGTGAAATGAACTTGACGCAATTGCTAGCAGCACAAAACTATTCAAGAACCATTTTTTTAAAAATCTAAACTTCCCAGGTGAATGCCTTGAAGGGTTGTGTCCATCCGTCTGTCTGTCGAACATTCGGCCCTTTTGCCTAATATCCGGCTTGCCAGATACTGAACAGATATTTGGCCGAATATATTCAGAGTAATAATTTTTTTTAATGTATTTAATAAAAGAATATTGGAAAATTACAATTCAGTGCATTTATTAAAAAAATCTCCTAACATTTACCTAGTTTTAAGTTGCATTGTACATAAGTGTATTTAATAATGTTGCATATCATTTATCATTGTAAAGCCTGAAATTATGATGCAGGAATAATAATTATTCAACATTTTCAGGAAAAAGTTTGTTCTGTTTGGTTTTTGCATATATATTATGAGCTTCAGAAAATTTGTGCTCACTATATACTGTGCTTCCAGGAGCTGAAAGATATTTTCTTGATAAATTTGCAAATTTTTCATGATTTTTTTCACCAATTAAGTGGACATTCTATCTTAGGTATTAGAATGTTTTTAAAAAATAGGAATTTACTTCTAATAACTTTGACTTATCCACTGAATTTCCTTTTGTGTTTGTCATTGCCATGCTCTGCAATGACGTTTCTCACATTTTATTATTGGAATTAAGATATTTAGAATATTATAAAAAAATGCATCAAGGTGTTAATATTTTTTTAAATATGCAAATAATAAAAAATCAATTTTTTTTTTCATTTAAAATCTGAGCAGCATTTTATTTAAACTCGAAAGTGAAATGTTTTTAAAAAGTAGGTATTCGGCTGCTGAATATTCAGTATTCGACCAAATCACTATTCATTACATCCCTACCCTAGACATTTGCCTCAATTGGCCTTATACTAAAACCAACCTTTGATGCGAATTGCATTTCAAAAATAAAGGAAATTTGTCTCGTTTATTCTTGTGTTGTTCAATATAAAATTGCATTTACAAATATTTACTTTTTTTATGTGAAAAGGAATTGACTGAACACAATCTTTTTAGTTTAGTTTTCAGTTAGTCATTAGTTTTTTTTTTTTTTTTTTTTTTTAATTTAGAAAATATGATTTATATTGCATTTCAGAATTTTAAAATAAGTTATTGCAAAACAACTGAATATGGGTGGCCAGATAAACTTACATTATATAGACCACCCCAGAAAATGCGAGGTTATATGTTACTTTTTTTTTTTTTTTTTTTTTAATTATGAAAGTTTGAAGCATTTAATGTCCAACTATTTTGGAATTTCTTTTACAGTTTTTGCCTCTGTATTATGCTTGAGGCATCAATAGTTTTACATTTCTTTCTTTAAAAAAAAAAAAATACTGCCTATAATTTTTCTGAGATTTAAATAAAAAGTTTTTGTTAATCATGAATTTTTAAAACAAGAAATTGTGAATTAATTTATGGTCTCTGACATAATTTTCTATATTTGAATGAACCAGTAATTTTTTTAATGTAGCTTCCAAATGATATATGGAATTTAAACTTGGCTCTCTTCTGTTAGAAAATTAACACTCCTAAACCAAAACAAGTAGTGAGTGAAAGAAAGTTCCACATTCCATTGTTCCACACTCTATTATTTGAAATAATAAAAAACACAATTCTAACTGTAGCTTTAAGAAATAGTTTAAATTCCATATATCTAATAATTAAGTTAAATGAAGATTGCATAAGTTGTAATACAGTTTCATTGCAGCAGAATAAATCATTCTTTGTTTCTTTAACTGTGTAGATTATTCAACTGTATAGGTTATTATTCGGATTGATTAAATGTTACTGTATAATGTAGTGCTACACTGCAAACTTTATATTTCACTTCAATTAGATCAATATTAATCAGTTTTAGATAAAAGTTTATTAACCAATTTTGTGAATGATTGATGTTGTGTCTATTATTGTGTTAATATTTTGTATCAGTTTCGTATACCTACATACTTCAGATTATCAATGAAATATATTGTCTTTCAACTATAAACATCAATAAATTGCTTGAGGTACATGTTGGGAATTGAAATGCATCTCATAATACCAAACCTGAAAATTTACACATGGGAAAATAAATATACAAAAACGAAAATCTTTTAGAAAATTTTCTCCAAATACTACATGTCAAAGTTTCTTGTCTTTTTAAAAATTATCAATCTCAATCATTACGTTGATGAAATTAGATGACTACTCTAAGTGAAGAGGTTATTCATTTTTTCAGCTCAATTCTTCCATTTATGCAAAATTCTTTTTAAAAAAAAATCTGCATTCAGATTTATTTATAATTTCCATTTCCATTTTTTGTAAAGTTTCAATTTTAAATCAAAATGAAATATTCTACGTATTTACTAATTCTGCAGTGTACTTAGTAAATCATATTAGATTTCAAGCTGAAGTTTTTCCAGTTCACCAGAAATTTTGATTCATTTGTAAAACAAAATAACAATATTATAAATATATATTTTTTTAAATTTAACTAATAATTATGTTTTAAATATGAAAACTAATTTTGTTTAAAACTCAAGTTCATGAAAACAATTTCAATAATTTTAATTTCCTTATAGATTACTTATGCCACCTACTCTGCACTTGCTGTCTTTGGCCTTTACATGTATCTGAAACCAAAGAAGAAGGCAGTGGAAAAGAAGTAGTGGTGTAATCAAAACAACTAAAGAATCAAATAGAAGTGTATTAAAAATGCTTGAATTTAATCAATTAAAAGTAAATAAATAACCATGTTTGTTGCTATCTTTGTGTTCTAAATTTTGTTTCCATATAATCAATCTTTACATTACAGCTAAATTTATAAAATTGTAATATTTTACTGAAATGTATCTGCACATCGCCAAGTAAAAAATTATACGTCGCACTGTTGATAACAGCAATGTGGCATCCAAGAATTAAGGCTTTGCCAGTGGTGGATTTTGACAGTATGAGGTCACGGGTGCAAAATTGTTTTGAATCCCCCACCCCTCAGGATCTTGGGTCGTGATGTAAGCGCCTCTTAACGCCTGTGAGAAAAACGCCACTGGGCTTCGCTCTTAATTGAAGCCTCTAGTGTACAGTTAGATACCTTGTTCTTTAAGTTATGACACAATATTGTGCACTGGAATCTTTGTCCTTTAGTTAAGTGTTCCTGGACATTTGAAGACAAAGTTGAAACTATCCTCCAAGACATTCCTAATCAAGTGTTTATAGATGAGAACTGGAAACATGAGATAAATATATATAGCCAGCTGTATGCTGACAAACCTCCACAAAAAAATTAATAAAGTGACTACAGGGATATCATGAAAAAAAAGTATTATGGCTGCAAAACTTCTGGGAAACAAAACATTACCAACAAATATAAGTATTTTAAAATTCTTGACATTATTATATTTTTTAATTGGGTTAAGGGGACACATTTACCAAACAATGACCAGAATATCAATTTTCATTTTATTGGCTTATTTTGTTGATCTTTTCTTTCTTCTTATTGTATCAAAATTCTAAATCTGCACTTTTGATATGTCAGGAGTTATTTAGATTTTTATTTGCGGTGACAAATGACAAACCTTCGCAAAGGACAACTTTAAATGGCTTTTTCTCCATGTTGGACTTTTCTTCACTTCCATGTTTTCAAAATGCTAAGGCTTTTTTCCTTTTTAAGATAGAGTTTTCAAATTTTTTATACTTGTTTATCGTTATTCATATAATAAAACTGTGCATGCAATAAGCATTCAGTTGCTTAGTTTTTTTACACACAAGATATAAACGTAAGTTCTGTTAAATTTCCTCATTTTTCACAAAATAATACAATTAAAAAAATCTATGCAAATATTAGATGCACCTTAAAATTCATGCACAGTTTTGTGCAATATATTCCAGTGAATCTACAAATAAAATTTTAATCAAAAATATTCATACTTGAGAAAATAGTAGGGAATTTTAAAAAATGAATTTTTCTTTAAAAAATACTGATTTCAACTGAACAAGCAGTTCAGAAGCAATTTTTTCTCCTGAAGATGACTTTATACGATTATTAAGTTTCAATACTATCAAAACTTTTTCAATCATACTTGAAATAAAAAAAATTATTGAGAAGGTAATGTGTCACCTTAAGAGAGAATAACAGTGATAAATATTTTACTATCAGAATAAACAACAGCAGTGACAGTTTATCCATTCCATACTATATATTTATTTTTTGTGGAATATTTTTAATAGCCAAGGGCTTAAAATTCAATTATTTTGAAGCTATAGTAAAGCAGTGATTAAAAAGATTTATGCATAATGGAAAAGTAATTAAAATAAGTATGTAATTTGATTTATAAATATTCACCTTCTCCTCGACTAATGATCATCTGCATTGAAGACTGTAAAAAATAAATTTCAAAATAAAACATGATTTCCTAATGCATTTTTCACATTATTTTGAATAACTATATGCACATAGATTGAACTTTTGTGTTTTATGACCAGTTTTTAGCACCCATTTTAATGAAAATAGAGTTGAAAAATGTAAGTTTGACTTGGGACCTATCAGTCGGAACCAAACTTGGTCATAAGTCCAGGGGACCTTACATTTATATTTTAACACGTTCATGCTGGCTCTGAACTTTTCATTATTCAGTTGCATTAAGTGTGATCCACTGGTGAGTCAGACTGGCCCTCAACATCTTAACCCCTTCCAGGCTCAATTTATCCTGAGTTTATTGGTCAAAAAATGTCAATTTTGCACCCAAATGACTATTGGTTTCAGAAGAAAATTCAAATTCAGAAGAATCCGATTCTGAAATATTTAATCGATATTCATCTTCAATATCATCTAAATCAGAATCATCAGGCTGCACACAAGCCATGCTAATAAAAAAATCAACTATCTACGAATTCTTACAAAAAGACTAAACAAACAGACCTTAGAACAGTTCACTTTTAACCTACAATTAGTATAGGGCTACCATCTAGTGGCTAGAAATGTCAACAAAAGTCATCAAAGCAAGCATATTGTAACAAAATCGTCTTGTGAGTGTACGTGAATGCAGTCCAATAACCAATCACGGGTATTCAAGGGTACACACCCTTGGCGGGTTTTTAGTGTGTTTTAGAGGGTAGTTTATTCTCAATATTATGAATAAATGGTTAATGATTAGGAACCTAAACCAGGGGTAATAATAAATGACACAAGCATAAAAATTTTATTATATTAAAATTACTAAGTTACTTAAGTAAGAAGAAACACTTTGAATGAGGAATAAAAATTTGAACAATATTTACATGTACTTTTCATTGGCTGGGACTTTTTTTAGAAAGTCTTTTTTGTTTTTAATCGTGTTGTAAAAATCTTCACAAGCTATTTCGATATTAATTTTACATGTCATCAAGCCTTTAACTGTAGATTCCTTCATCAAACCCCTATCATCAGTCCATGCGTTGTTCATCAAAGAAAATACTATCTCAACTGGTGCTGATGTCCCAGGTAAGCAGAAGACATGGTCACGATTGGCGAGACAAGACGATACAATGACAATATTATTTATTAGCAGACCATCACTTTTCTATAGTTTTAACTTTTCATACAGTACAGTGAAATAAATGACAAAGTAATTATCCTAAATAATCCTTCACAGTTAATTATTTTTAGACTTTTTTGGTCATCTATAATCAAATTTAATTTTTACCGGGACGTGAAGTAAACCGGCCGGGACACCGGGATTTTGTCTGAAAACTGGGACGTCTGGCAAGCCTAACTATACTAAAGCTAATTCGTAACTTCCAGTAATTATATTTCCATTTTATTTGAAATTATACTTTCTCTGTATTATAGTTTGTTTGCAAAAATAATCTGAAAAAAATTGAATCTATTTCAATATAAACTCCAATTTTCAAATCAAGAAATATTACAGTTTTCCCCCTCATTTTACATGAAGGGAGAGAAAAGTGTGAGATCATTAAAAACAAGTTTTTCCCAACTTGCCTTCAAAAAGTTAAAGATCTATATCAAAAAGGAGGGAAGTAAATGACATATAACCATAAAGTCAGTGCAAAAATTATACTACTGTAGTAAATAAACATTTATTACACTACAAATAAATAAAGGTGGATAGAAAAAATCAGGAATAACAAAAATGAACAAGAAAGAATAACTTTGTATAAATAAACATTAAAATATCACACTTCCTTTCGTAAAGATTGTAGCATCTCCCAATATAAATTTTATTGCAGCAGGTAAACTATACAGAAATTTAAAAAAAAAATTTTTTTTTTAGTTGTAGTTTTTTTTTTTTTTTAAAGATACCACCACCAGGGTTCATACTGTATATATGATAGTAAAATTCAGGAGTTTCTAAGGATTTTTTTCAGGAATACAGTACAGAAAATTTAGGAGATAACATGAAAAAAAATCAATTGTAGGGGAGAAGGGGATAGTGTGGACAATTTTTATAAAATTGGCAAAAAAGTATACTAAATATCAATTCTCCCAACTTTCCAGATCGCGGTGACTCAGAACATGCGCAGTAGACTATTTCGGCACTAAGTAAGGTCAGAAGTAAGAATTCCGGTTTCCAGCGACTTTCTATCAATAAAGAAAAATGGAAACGTCATATTTTTATGTTTTATCATAATTTTACCTTTTGCTCTTCGATTGTAATTTTTCAGGAGACACAAAGAAATATTAGGATAAAAAACACAATTTTCAGGCCCTTAGAAAAAAAAAGCAAAATTCAGGAGCCCTGCACGAACCCTGCACCATTTTTCATTATAAAGCACATTGCCAACTGGTAAAAAAAAAATTATGTTTTATCCATATTTATGTTTGTTAACTGGTAATTTAAAATTATGTTTTATATTCATTAATGGGATTAGTTGAGGAGATATACACTGCAAGGAAATTCCTGGGAAAATTTAATAAGGAAAACAAGATGGTTTGTTGGTATTCTTAACCCCTTGTTGATATTCTTAACCCCTTAACTGTTTTGGGGTGTTAACTGTTTCTGTATGTGCATCAAATTATTGTAATTTTAAACTTAAAAAATATAAAAATATAACAAAGTCCATCACAGACATTATAATTTGATACGGAAATTGCTTGGAATTCATAAACATTTCAAATGTCCTTCAGATTCTCAATTGAATTAAAATGACAATGCATTCCCAAAATAGAAGGTGTTATCTAATTAGACAGCTGAGAAAACAAACCAGTTATTACATTAATATAAATTAATGAAAAAGTAGTAACAGGGTTCATGCTGTATAAATGATAGTAAAATTCAGGAGTTTCTAAGGATTTTTTTCAGGAATACAGTACAGAAAATTTAGGAGATAACATGAAAAAAAATCAATTGTAGGGGAGAAGGGGCTAGTGTGGACAGTTTTTATAAAATTGGCAAAAAAAGTATACTAAATATCTATTATTCCATTTTTCCCGATTGCGGTGACTCTTTCGGCACTAAATGAGGTCAGAAGTAAGAATTCAAGCGACTTTCTATCGATAAAGAAAAACAGAAACATCATATTTTTATGTTTTATCATAATTTTATTTTTTGCTCTTCGATTGTAGACAAAAAGAGACATCAGGATAAAAAACACAATTTTCAGGAGTTTTCAGGGCCCTTAGAGGAAAAAAGCAAATTCAGGAGTTTTTCAGGAGGAGTACGAACCCTGAGTAAAAGTATTAATTGAATTGAAATTCAAGTAGATTTATTGGTACTTTTCCGTTAGCCGGGCGCAAGCGAAAAATCGCCAAATAATGTAGAATTCCGCCAAATTTTGGCGACATTTGCGCCCGGCGACTTGGCGCGCGTTTGGTTGACAATTGGCGACTTGGCTTGTGTTTGGTTCACAATTGGCGACATTTGCGCCCGTCTAACGGAAAAATACCGATTTATTTAAGAGCCTATATTGTACAATGAATAATGTTTTAAAACTAAAATTTATTTGCTGAAAGAACTTTGCAAAAAATTTAATAAATAGTGCAAAACCCAGTTATTGACACCCCTTGTTTGGATGACTGACAACACAGTTATTAACACCCTTTTCATTCGATTTATTTCGACATTTATTACAGTACTAATATATATGATAGAATGAACAGACAGCAATTTTCCTGTTTACCCTAATTTAAAGAACAGTAAATTTTGTTTTTGGAATAAGCTAAACATTTCGGATTTTTATTACTTAAAAATTTTAATAATCAAACTCCTATAACTGGACATTTTGTGTGTTCAATATATATTATAAACATTTTTTAATACAATATATATTTGTCACATTTTTTGATGATACTAAATTTTCCCATCAACTAATGATATTTTTTATACATCAGCATCCAATTTACAATGTGTTAATAATATGAATTTATTTCTTTGAAAGAATCCGACGTAGCGAAATCCTTGAACCTGGGACGTCTTTCGTGACGGCACCTTGTATCAATTCTTTTAATACACTGTTTCCAGATATCAGCTTGAGAAGAGATTGGAATCTGATATAACTTCATTACAGCATCGTGTATGAATAATAAGCGTCTTTTTTCGAGAGCGCTTTTTTGTTTCTTGCCTCGGCAATTCGATTCTCGCAGTTCTTCTCTTGTAAAGAGAATTCTAGCTATGTTCACTGCAAACTGAGTAGGGTGATTTTCACACTTCTGAAAAATGGACATTAAATCTTCGTCACTGGGATACACAATAGAAGAATTGGAAAATGGATCACTTGGAGTTCTATTCCACGATACCTCCTTTTTCGTTAAATAAGAAACACCTAAAAAGAAAATACGCAATTCAATAATTTATTTCAAGAGTCAGTCTCAACAATACAATAAACTTAATTCAATTAAATAACTTTACGAAAAAATTCATTTCATTTTATCTCGTTAATAAAAGTCTTCAAACAAAAGATTCCCAAAAACATGTAATGAGGCCTATTTTCAGACACAGGGATGAGATTGGAAAAAAACCAAAAAAGCTGAAATTAGAAATCTGAAAATTTTACGCGTGAAATACGTTTTAAGTAACTTAAGCATTTAAGTGCGATAAATTATTATATACAAATATATATATGTTTGTGAGTGGATAATTGTTTAATTACATGCAGGGCTAAAATCAGCAAATCAAAAATATAAAGGACACTTAAAAATTACATATGACAAAAAAGGAATACCAAATTAACAATAAAATACTAATCATACTTACAACTGTTATTTAGTCAACTAATTTGTAGCTAGAATAATAGTAAAAAATGAAGATTTTTAATGTAGATGAAATTTTTTAAAAAATTTATGACAGTAAGCAATTAGTTACATTCTACTTGGTTTTCAACAAATTTTTCACTTTAAAATGCAGATTATTTTGGGGAAAAAAGAATTTTCCATCACAAGGGTCTTTTTTCTTAGCATTTCTTGCAAAAGGAGAAGCGGATATCTCTTAATTTTTTTTAAGAGCACGGATTCCAAGATCAATGTAAGAAAAAAAGGGGGAAAAGCAGATTTTTTTTCGGGAAAAAAGAAAAAGCGGAAATTTTTCATTTCAAGAAAATAATAAAAAGTGGAAAAATCTCATCCCTGCAGACAGATCTCATAATTTCAAATCTTAATCAGATGGTGAGGGCCACACTTAAGTTGACACACTCCCACTCCAAACTACATCAACAGAAGGATTTTTTATCTCGACAGATTTCACATATACCAGGCCCTCATACTAGGCAGATCTTTTGGTGGAACTGGGTCTTGAACCCGAGTCCCAAAGATAAGCCTTCCACCAGATTACTGAAGCCCGTTCAAGAATATGTAGAAACAATCAGGAAGAAAAAGTACATCAGGTGACAACTATTGCCGAAATATAAATTTAATATTATTTCTAAATTAAAATGAAAGTCCATGGAGAAAATCCAGCATTAATCCTAATATATTTCATTCATAACTTAATATATCATAATAATTAGCTGGTGATAAAAAAATAATAATTTTTTAGGTAATACTTTAAAGAAAAAATCAATAATATTTTTTTTGCATACAAAATGCATCTATGACTGATGAGAAAAATTCCAAAACTCAATAAAAATATCTTATAACAAAGAACAGTTTGAACAGCAATTGTATAATAACATTACCACGGAAGAAAGAATACATTTTTCTTATAAACAGTAAGATCACTTGTAACTGACACCCAATTAACTAGCAATATCAAAAAATGTTACTTTTGATGGTTTAAATTTAAATTTAGGCCTTTGAGATGGAAAAAAAAACACGTAATGAGTTAGTGAAGAGGAGGTGCAGGTTTGGGTGGATGTAGACGATTCCATGCTCTTTTATGGTGGCCACGAATTAATCGATCATATACTGGGAAAGGAGACAGATGAGGAGGAGGAAGACTAAGAAAACTACGAGGAAGGATTGTAGACTTTCCTAAAATTTGCTGACCAATGGTCATCTGTATCAACACAATGTTATGAAGCTTCATTGTATACACAGAGAATTTTTAAAACTCCAGCAATAATCTTGTACACTGACACATTCAGTCTTAAGGGAGAATTTATCATCACCCTAAGAAATCTGTAACTTTCATGTGATAAATATGTATGATAATTTTAAAATGTTAGATAACTTTTGTTTTTCTGGAATGCAAAATTAAGTGTATGTGTTTTAATTTCAAATAATCTGCATCATTTTTGATACTACTTATTTAATTGTAGCTGATAAATCAAAAAGCATGGCTGATGGACTATGCACGCTGCAATTTCTACAGATTGCATCACAAAATATAAACATGTAAGTTATAGAAATATATCTAATTAACAGAGAAAAACTTGTCTGGATGAGGTAACATTACTACCAGTTAAAAGAGATTCTAGCATAATATGTATTACTAGCAGAGCAATGAAAAAGACAGAAACATGGGAAAGTTGCTGACAGATACTACATTTGTTAGAGATAAAAACACAATTTTCTCCTTATTGAGGAAAAAAAAAGCATTTCCATTGCAGTCTTTTTTTTACAAAGACGAACTTTTTACAACCCTTTAATATGTTTTGCCTTATGAAATTGTTATTAATATAACATTACAGTTATTCAATGTAAAGATTATTTTTACTTTCTCGTATACAAAGAGAAAATATTGTAATCGTCAAAAAATTCGAACTCGAGATTTTGACGGATCTCCACGTTTTAGACCTCCGCGAGTCCGAAAAACACAATTTTGGAATTATGTCTGTGTGTCTGTCTGCGAACACTATAACTCAAAAACTTGAATAGCTATATGGATAAAATTTGGTACACAGTTTTATCGTCATGAATGTAGGTCCGTATAAAATTTTGGGCCAAATCCGTCAACGGGCTGACTGTCTTTCGGTCTGTAAAATCGCTTACTTTTTTTCCTTTTGAAACGAACTCCATGTGCATGCCTACTGGTAGCAATCTGTGGTAGCAATGCCTGTGCACGTGGTAGGATTATGCCACTTTGTCCTTGAGACAGTAAGAATAGAAAATCGGTTCACGTTTAATCGCACGCATCTCTTTGATTCTTGACGTAAATATTTTAGAATCACTTTAATCTACAATGAAAAACCTTTTGATAGTCGTTGGATTCTGGATTAGAGTAGGTTCGAATTTTTTTATCCACGTGGGGGAGAGGAAAAGTATCGAGAAAGTTTAGGGGAGACCACTCCCGCTGGTTTAAGTTTATTATAATAGGAATTCACTCTTTAATGCAAAGCAAATCGGCACTTAAAAACAGGGGGTTTTTTTACAATTTGACAGAAAATTTTAAATATTTTGAAGTAAAAATAATCATTGAACAGTTAAAAGATTGAGGACTGAACATAGGTATGAAAGTTGAGTGACTTTATTACACAGACGCAATGCATTGCATTATACTTCTAAAACAATTAATATAAAGTATGTATAATCTTGTAAATTTTAGAAATGCCTTATTTTTTAAGTATAAAAGTTTATAAAGATAATTATACAGAATCTTATGCATGTGTGCACAGTACTATAACTACAGACTAGTGTCCACATCTCTGATTAATGTCCTAAATTTGACATACTTGCCTTTTACCCCACACCAAAGTATGAAATATTCTTATACAGACTCATTTAAAAAGTAATGCACATCTGAAAGAGTTTAAAATTATTATATATAAATTGACAAATCCATACAGGTCAGTTAGTTCCTTTAGATGTAATATTGGACATGATAAATGGATAAATGGGGTTTAAAATGATAAAAATTGGTTTGCATATTGAATGAAATCTTTAATTAAGCATGTTAAAAATAAACAAGCTTTAGTTACTTCATATGCAAATGTCATTTGAATCCATTATTATTATTATCTGAATCTTCTATAAAAAGATGAAAAACTATAAGGCAGACCAGATTTTTTTTTTATAATACAAACCATAATTTTTTTTAATTACAAATCTTCTGTTTATTCTGTTAATTACACATTAAAAAGTATCTAGTTCCACAAAAACTGTCTACAACTGTTTCAAATTTAAGGTTGAAGAAAAAGGTGGTTAAGTTAAGATAAAGGCAAGGAAATTATTAATAAAATTCTTTACCTTAGTTATGAAAAGTTATAAAGTAAAATTTAGTTTTTAAACAAAATTTTATAAAACATATTCACATATAATGTCTTGTATCAAAATAACAATTTTACTGCTTTATAATATTATTTGCATGACTGCAAGAAAAATGATTACAAATTTTAAGCAGTAAAACTTATATTAGTGAAAACAATTAGCTGCATTTATTAAAAAAATTATTCAAACTTGCAATCACTTTTCAAGCACAATGAAAATTTGCATAAACCCATTTTTATCTATAAAATTAAATCGTAATCCTAAAATCAGAAAATAAAAAAATGGAACATTAATTTATGATAAATAAGAGAAATTAAAAATTGTCCAAAAAAACAAATTTAAAAAAAATCTGTATCCAAACTTCAAATGTTAACGGCAAATTACAATGTTTCAAATATAAAATATAATCATCCTTTATTACAAAATCTGGCAAAAAAATGATTCACTCTAAATTTTTGTGACTGATTCTAGCAAGAAGAAAATGCAATTTTTGTATGGCTTTTGTACGGAATTATCTTATTAAAGTTCTGATCATATATCTCACCAAAATGTAGTTTCTTTGCATGAATTAAAGAATGTTTATTCAATGCATCTTTGCCACAATTATAGCAAAAAAATGCCTTCCCTCCAGTGTGCCTCCCTGTGTGTCTTTTCTAGTTATCTGGAAACTGACCAAAACAGCTGCAATACGTACACTAGTGAGGTAGCTGCAGATCATTGTTATTCCCATATAGATTATCTAAAAAACAAAATGAAATATTTAAAAGAAATAAATAACAATAACAGTTCTTCTAAATACCATTTTAAAGTGCATTAATTATCATCAACTATGGAATAAAAAGAAACATATTTGCTATCAATAACTACAAATGGAATAGAATTTTTTTTAATTACATTTTGAGCATATTTACACCTAATTCTGTATTAAGCATATATCTATTAAATGCCATGTATTTATTTTATGTATGATTCAAGGTTCTGAATACAGGCTTTGATGGGAAGAGAAAAAAAATCTCATTGTCTTGTCTCCAGGATAAAACTTTTTACTTGCCAAGAGTCTATGACCTAAAAATGAAAGAAGCAACCCTCATAAGTTCATGTGGACTTCCTGGGCTATGGATCAAAATCCCAAATGTGTCCCTGCAGAAAAATCTTGACATCATGAAAACTTTTTCCAGTTTGTGGTTTTGAATGAGATTCTTCAACAACGGTGATCAAAAATAATTCAGAAAATCAATTTCTTGAAATTATTTGAACTTGCCAAATATTTGCACTAAATTGATTTCCTTTTCACATAACAATGATAATTTTTAAGTTTTTTTCTTAATTTTCCATTTTTTGACATAACTGTTAACATTTGTAAAAAAAAAAATTACAGATAAAAAAATTTTGCCAAAAAAAAGGTAGCAAACCAAGAAGTTTCTAAAGTTCTATGCAATAGGAGATGTTAATAAAAAATAATAAAGCAGAGCAAGAAAAGTTGCTGAGTAAGAAGTCATCAAACCTTGGTGCTGAAGTCATCAACTGACTTCAAAGTTAACTTTATCACAAGGAACCAACACCACAAAAGCAAAAACTTGAGAATAATGAATAAAAATGATATTTAACTAATATGTCTCAACCATCAAGCACAGTTTGTAATTTTGAAATTACTTTTCAATCTGCATGTGCATAACACAATCAAGTTATTAAATTTTATATTAAAATTCATTTCCATCTTTTTTATTACTACAGCGAAACCTCTCTGAGTGGCCACCCCTACGTTGCGAGAAAAATTGGCCGCTCAGAGGGGGTGGCCACTCTGAAGGGTTTCGTTACAATTACAAGATAATTGCCATAATACATAATATAAACAAGTCTGACACATATTTCTTATTTAAAATGAAGTTTGAGACTTATCTAAAGAGAAAATAGTACTTTATTTAATAATTTTTTACATTTTTTGAAAAAAGGATACAATTTGTGACTGTTTTAAGTTTTTACCCTTCTCGGAAAAAACCATTTTTTCAAGTTCGTTTTTCAGTTTAAAAAGTAAATCTCTAGCCGATGCGTTTGTTAAATGGGATGGGCGAACCCACCCGGCGGCCGTTCAGAGGGGTTGGGTGGCCGTTGCTAGGGGTTATTTTAACATTAGGTCCATGGGCCAAAAAATCCGTGCCACGCAAAATTGGCCGCTAAGAGGGGCGGCCGTTCGAAGAGGTTTCACTGTATATAGCTAAGATGACATTTTATATAATCTATTCTTCTATAGATTTTATATTCTTCATTTCCATCAAAGCTTGTAAGCAAAGTTTTGAATTATATATTGCAACACATATAAATAAATAAATAGATATTTTAAATGGTTATTATAAATCCTGCTTAAAAGATAAAAGAAGAGCAACATCTGTTCAACAAATTTCAATATACATATATCACATATTTAACATCCACAAAATTCATATCAATCCAGAAGATGCTAATACATGGGGTATTCCAAGAAGCAATTATTTTCTTGTATTATAAAAAACAGAGAAGAGTATGAAACAATTTGTTTAAAGGTAATACTACTAAAAAATTGAAAATAAAATATTACAGTAAATAGTCAGACATGAATAGTAAACATAATTTATTGAAATGAAATATTGTCATTTACAATAAGAAGCTTAAATTGGTGCAGTGCAAAATAAATAATATTGAAACCATTAAGAAAAGTACAGATCTACTTCCTTGCAGATAAAATCTAACTATGGTTCTTAAATGTTTCAATTTTTCATTTTCATCTTTCAGATTAGCAATAGTTACAAATAAACAGCACTTTAACTTCAAAATGCAATCAAGAATGTTAGGTGATGCCACATTTCTAATATAGCCTCAACTTAACTCATATTGGAGTACAGTAAAGAAGTTCCAAATTCCATTATTTTTCTTTACAGTGAAAAAAAAATACATAAAGTTCAATTTTATAAGTCATTTAGTTTTTATTAGTGCAATTCAGTCTTTTGCAATCTGTATTCAATGAAATGTTGATGACACTTCTCCAGTTCATACAGAAAAGCAAGTGATATGATTATTCGTGCTTGGTTTGATTATAAAAATAAATTAACTGTGTAACAGTAACAATGTTTCTATCAAAAATTCTTTTTGCTGACTCAAAAATGATAACAGATAAAACATAAGTAGGAAAAATCTGAGAATAGAATTTGATTCTGTGCTTCCATTTCTTCAGCGACTTTTTCGGAAATGAGCAAGAAAAGAACATATGTGCATAATTTATATGATCTGTCATCTATTCAGCTATTATCATTGGTCTCTCAGAACTACATAGGATGTTAAAATTATATAGGTTGGGTCCTTTGAAATGAACAAATTTGTTTGGTGCCAGAAAATATAACAGCATTTTGTAGTAGAAGAAAAGTTATTGGTGCATTAGTGTAACAAGAATACAAAAGGAAAGGTCAATAAACAAAATAGAAATGCAAACTAATATCTCAGAAAAACTTTAGAAACTGGTGCCATAAAAAAAAGTCAAATTTGACTGAAAAATTCAGATGCAATAATATCCTTGTATTTTGGACGCCTCTCCTGACGACATCTTGTGTCTATTCCTTGCATGCATTGTTTCCAGACATCTGTCTGGTAAGAGGCTGGGATTTGATAAAACTTCACGACAGCATTGCGTATGAACAATAAACGTTGCTTGTCTAATGCATTTTTCTGCTTCACTCCACGACAGTTGGAATTTCTCAGTTCTTCATGCGTAAATAACATTCTAGCTAGGTTTACAGCAAACTGACTTGGATGACTCTGGCATTTCTCATAAACACACATTAAATCTTCTTCACTGGGATAAGTAATATGAGAACTGGACATTGAATAGACTGGTGACTGGACCCATGATGGCTCGTTTTTCGTCAAATAATCTTCACCTAATAAGAAAATAAATAATCACCTACTCAATTTCAAAAATAAATTTCAATAATAGGCAATCAATTTTAACGACAAATTCAAAGCACAAATATAGCAGCTTATATATGTGATAATTTAATTTTTTAACTTTCCTAAATAATCTTAACGATACCTCATTTTAAATACTTCTACTTTCAACATAATTAACGCACTACAACTTTCTTTTCAAATCACGAGTTTCAAGGGGAATTCGCTATTCTGGGTACTTAAGCGTTCTGCGCATTCATTTCTGCCTTTTTTCACGCCGGCATGTAAGCTTTCAACAACAACGCACCACTCGGGCGTAAATTTCTGAATTCTGGTCATGGAGCTGCAAACAAATAAAATGTTTTAATTATGAAGAAATAATTCCTGATGCCTAAATAAAAGAAGATTTGGACAAATGTCGTCTCTTCCCTGATGAAAGTGGACTGTCTTTCACCTTTTTTAAAGCCTGATGTTTCATATATATATATAGTTACATTAGATAAAATAATTCAGCCTCATGAGGAAATTTTTATAACCTCAAAAACAATCTAGAACAAAGAATATTATTTGGATAACACAAATCACTCAAATAAATTTTATTGTTGACACACTTTGCTGAGAATAAAACATAAACCCATTTAACTTACCAGTATCAGTAAAGAGAATATTAAAAATACAAAAGTACACTTAGTCTATAATTTATTTGATAGATAGGTTCCTCAAAAATGCAGTGTAAATTGAAATGAATCCACAACTTACTTCAATGTGGAAATGTAATAATTCTTTTTAAAAACATACAAAATGGTATTATATGGTTATTATCATTATTATTAGGAAATACATTTTAATGTATATATTCAATAATGTTCACATGCTATAGTTAAAATAAATTCTATCATTTCCTCCTCCCGTCTTAAGGAACGCTGCTGCTCTTTTTTCCACTAGATTGGAGCTCCAAGAGCTTGGTATATCTTTTATTTATTTTCATTATTTATATTAATAGTTGCTTTGGTTTATTGCTTGGTGTACCTATATATGTAAGTGAAAATGAAATCTATCAAACAGTTTCATCAATAAAAAAAGTAATAAAATTTTTAAAAATATATTTCATTTAGGTATTGTAGGGCCAAGATTACATGAAAACACTCCTGGAAGGCAAGAGTGGAATTGGGGCACAGAGGGAGCTAGATTACAGAATTTCTTCAAAGCAGCTTGATGGGTCAGATATCTGGTCTGTAGTTTTGATTTCAAACGAGAGAAAAAATCGCATGGGGATAGATCTGGACTGTCTGAAGGGTGCAGAGCAGTTTCATCAATAAAAAAATAATAAAATTTTTAAAAAACGATTTCATTTATCTATTGTAGGGCCAAGATTACATGAAAACACTCCCGGGAGGTAAGAATGGAAATGGGGCTTAGAGGGAGCTAGATTACACTATTTTATACAATGAAAGATTTTAGAAACAGTTTGTGTCATGCTGATAAAGAAAAAAATATTTGTAACAACTGGATTTGTTAAGCTTGGCTTCTGGTTAATATTTTAAAATGATACTTCAGAGAAAGATTCAAATATAAACTGGGGGGGGGGGTTTTATATTTTTTTGCTTTAACTCTGTGACCAATTTTTGTAACTTAGTAATTTGACACCCTATCAAAACCAAAACTAAGAATATCATCTTCTATGACCTAATGAAAATGCCAATCTCATAAAATAATTACAATTCAGCAAATCAGTGCCTTTTCAAAATAGGATGTTGCAGGGCAGCGTTTGCCACATCGTGCACAATTAATTTTAACAGTTTCATTATATATAAAACATTTCTTCATTTTTCTGCATATTTATTACATGCAAAAATACAATAATATACTTAATATTTAAATAAATATAATAACACACATACAAATACTTTGTATTTTATTTAACATTTATTAAATTATTTATTTAATTGATATAGAAATAAGCATTTTAATGTACAGGGTTAGCTTAAATGATTCATCGGATTTCAAAGGACTGTTTATTTACAAGTATATGACGTAAAAAGACGGGCGATACATGAAAAGATACATATACTCACCAAGTTTCTGGTACATATTACAAATGACCAGGTGTAGCTTTTCCGTATTTGTGTAGGAATGAACGCTGAACACTCGTAACCAAAGAACACTTCACATATTCCAACACACAAAAACTCTTCTCCTGCATTGCTGCCATCTTGTACATAGCCGCTGCAGGCCTACCATCTAGCGAGCCACAAGGCGGGCTTTTAAACCTGGGGAGTGTACGTATCTTGTCGTGTATCACTCATCTTTGTAGGTGGTATAACTCAATACACAGTGTTTTGAAACCCAATGAATCATTTAGGCTAACCGTGTATAGTATAATATATACATGTTTCTGTAACATCACAGAATCAATGGAGGTCTAGTTACAAGTCCTAATCATATTTTTACTTTTATCATATTTAAAATAACAATAAAATAATAAAAAAAATTATTTACATTTAATGGCTCAAAATCAAAATAAAATTAGTATAACAAGTTTCTAGTGTCCATGCACCCCTCGGTTATAGCCCAATTAGCCCACTGGATCAGGCGGCACTGATTATTTGTAAGTGTGTTTGTTTCATACTTATTCATAAACTTATGTATTTTTGTAAACTAATGTTTCTCCTTCAAGCCACTGCATCTTTGTTACTTTCCTATCTCGGTAAAACCAAAGTGTATGGTACATCTCTCGCCAAGCTGACGCCAAATCATGAAAAACTCGCCAAACATCTGTCATGTTACTACATTTGCCATGTTACAGTCCGCCACTGGCTTACCACATTTAGCGATTTTTCGCCAAAGAAAATCCAAGTTTGGCGCCCTACCATACACTTTGGTTGAGCCCCTATCTCAATTCTGTCATAGCAGTAATTTACATAAGTGTCAGCACAATTTTCAGTTTCCTAGCATTTTTCTATTGGCATTTGTTAGAATGTGCTACATTATTTTGTTCATGTTACAAGTTAAATCTCTTTATGTTAAGCTCTTCTAGAAATTTTCAAGCTTGTGAACACCAAATCATGCATTTCAAATGCCATGTAGATAAAGGACTATGTGAATAAATTACCAGCCAAAAATACCATTAAAATCACAGAGTGAAGAAAAAAGAAAATGACGCAATAATTCAAATTGATATCTTTAATGAAAATTGTATCAGAAATAAAGTACGTATAATTCAAATGATACAAAGATAGAGAATGTACCAAAGGTTGTTAAATATTCAAACATTGAAAAAAGAAACATGGAGTCTGCATTACCAACAAAGTTTGAAGAGTTATAAAATTACAATAACCAGCATATCTATACATATTTACATTATTTATATAAAAATAAATTAGCTTAATTATGAACTCATTTCCGTATCATATACATGATTAGTATTCAAAAAAAGATTTTAGAATTTTAATTAATACTGCTTCAAAAATGTATTAAAGAAATTATTACTTTTTCCTTCTTTTATATATATATAACATTCATTTTTGGATTTAAAAAATAGCTAACTAGACATAATACAAAAACCAAATAAAGCCAATGCGATTTTAATTAAAAAAGGAAGTTTTTTTTTTTATTTGCTAAATGGAAAGAAACATGATTAGATTAAAAATAAGAAACTTTAATCTTCCATTTCTTCCTACACAAGGAAAATTTGAATCTTCTTCTTAGAAAAAAGGAAAATAAAATAAAAGCAATAGTCTTTTTATCTAAATTAAAACATTTTAAACCATCTCATGTCAAACAGCGACCTAACGGTCTGTTTGTTTATTTCCTGTATCAGCATCAGCAAGTTACGGTTGCCATATCAAATTGGCAAAATAAGGCCAAACATACTTGAAAACCCAAATGTAGGGGAAAAATTTTAAAATAAGCAGCTCAGAGGCTCGTTATGGTCTTTTTTTTTTCCTTTGAATTTTAAGGGGTCTATTCTGGTACCCCCAGTTGGGTTGGGTTCCATTGTTAACGTGCGGAACCCAACTCAACTCCCAACCCAACCGGGGGTACCAGAATAGACCCCTAAGTCTGTAGACCTTTTTGAATTATGGAGTTCAGACAGAACGAAATAATTTCAAATATGTGTTTTTCGAACTCTTAAACGTCTAAAACTTGGATGTTTCATTAAATTGGTCTATTCTGGTACCCCCGGTTGGGTTGGGTTCCGCACGTTAACAACAGAACCCAACCCAAGGAAAGTAGACACCGATATCTAGAGGTCAGATTTTGACGTGCAATAAACTTTCTTTTACAGAGGATGGTTCAAATATGAAAGGGACCAATCAAAGAGAAAAAAAAAAAAAACGTAGACTCGTCTCATCTTTTTTCCCAACGCTCTGGAAGCATCCTAATGCCCTTTCAAAAAGGCTTTTGTTTGGCGAAGTATCCACTCCCGACGGCGTTGTTGTTTGTAAACCGCATGCCTTGCAGCAGGTAGCCCCATCTGAAGAACTGACACCGCTCACGGTATATGAGAGACACTCTTCCCGATAGTGTTGTTGGAGTCTGCGGTGAATTTCAGATGATGAAACGTTTTCTCTAATGAGGAATTTGATCACGCTGCGTAGTCCCAAATTCCGTGGTATTTTCTATTCGTTCATCACTCTAGCAA
The DNA here is from genome assembly GCA_013235015.1 of Araneus ventricosus. Lineage (NCBI taxonomy): Eukaryota > Metazoa > Arthropoda > Arachnida > Araneae > Araneidae > Araneus > Araneus ventricosus. Next base: position 34,267 of record BGPR01001804.1, on the reverse strand, counting down.
CCCCCAGACAAGACTGAGGGTCTATTCTGTACTGTTGGGAGACGTCACTTTTCCGTTGTAACGTGCGGAAGGTGACGTCTCCCAACAAGAGTACTAGAATAGACCCGTGAAAGGTCCTTGTCTAAGCAGAAGCAGTGGCGGCGACTCGGGGAGGGACAGTTGCTCCTCCTCTCCAATTTTTTAGAAAAAATTAAATTTTTAAAACTAAGAATTACATACATAAAAAATAAAAGTGCCCGGGAAAGCTGGCTAATTTTGTTGTCTACCCTCTATAATCTGGGGTACTTTTAGGGGTCTATAAATGTTTTGCTATCCCCCCACTTTTGCCACGCAATCGCCGTCACTGAGCAGGAAGGAGGATCTGAGGTTGAGGGGTCATTCTGGTACGGTTGGTTGTGTTCCGTTGTTAACGTGAACCCAACCCAGCCTGAAGACAGAAATAGACTTGGCAATTCAATATCTCTAGGTCGCACAGCTGCTACACAGTGCGGTTGGTTTACAAACAAGTCAGTCCCGGTCATCTTTGAACTCCCTTGTAGGAGTTTAAAAAAGTAGCTCCCTTAAATTCTTAAACTTCGCACCCTCTGATAATGGCGCCTAGGAGACGTGCCCTGCCTGCCTCACTTTAGTTACACCTCTCTTTTGAGTGGAGAGCAGATAGCATTTTGAAGCAAAGCCCAATCTGCTAAAGGCCCGCCATTATTGCGCCTACGTGTTTTTTAATCAAACGTTGTCGATCGGCAACCATAAAAGTACTCTAAGGCTGGACATTCACGAGCGCACCGCTCCACGCTCAAACCTGTCGTCAGTGAGAAAATCCACTAAGATAGCCTCAGGGGTGGCGCCAGCGGGAGGACCGGGGGCGCCAGGTCTACCCTGTTGGAGCAAATTTTTGTACTCCGTTCACGAAATGGGCTATTCAACTAGTAGATAAATAAAGATCTAGCAAAAATTTGAGAGGGTCGTCATTACGCCTCTCCCCTTGTACAGAAGGTGGTGCCCCCTATCGGTGATACTCTGCCCTCCCACCGCGTCGGGTGGGGGAGTAGTGGCGGATAGGCTTAGTGTGGTAGAAAGTTTAGAAATCCAACTTGCTTTAAAATCCAAGCGCTCCATTTTGACTGCTCGGCCATAAATGCTGAAATATGACAGGTGTAGATACGTGGAGTAGGGGCGTAACTTTCGATCTAGAGGAAAAGGTGGGGAAAAAGTAGGTGCAGTGGGGAATCGGAGTGCCCATAGCTAATGGGTTTGCATCGAGCGACCCGTGAATGGCCCACCTAAATGGATGGGCTAAAAACTGGAATGGCACGGAGTGGAGTGCTCGTGAATATTCAGCTTTAAACAACCCACAATTACCTTTCCCACATGTGATTCGTAGCGAGTTTCGTTAACAGTTTCCTGCGCACGATCCGAAAAACCCTTGGCCCATCTGGGATCGCATTTTTGAAAATCTCCCATCATTTAAGAGTTGAGTGAACTCTTCACTTCCGCTGAAAAGTAGAACCATGTTCTTGTCAGATTGAGAATGATCTCACAGATCACATGAACGTCTAGGATTAAGCGGGGTTTACACGCGAACAGTAAAACCGACAGTAAGATGTCGCCATCAAGTTCGGATAGAGACTTGCCGTGGCCTAGTTAAAACTTTTATGATTCTGTGCATGCGTCATCTCTTGCTGTCGGTTTTACTGTTAGCGTGTAAACCCCGCTTTAGGAGAAAAGGAAGTCTCAAAATACTCTTTTGAAACGGAAAGTTCTCACATTATACAGATATGAGGTCCTGGCCGTCCACTTGTCATAACGGATAAGGCGCCTGACTTCGAATCAGAAGATTGCAAGATATGAGGTCCATTTCGTCAGCAAAACAACTAGCCTACACACATGGGCAGTGGCGGCGAGTAAGAGGGGCAGTCGCCCCCTACTTTTTTTAGGAAAAAATTAAATTTCTATTTCTTTTTAGCTGTCCAAAACTAGGAATCACAAGAAAGAAATAGTGTCCGGAAAAGCTAGCCCATTTTGTCACTAAATTTTTAAATTTTGTTATCTACCCCGTCCGGGTACTTTTGGATGTCAGTAAATTTTTCCCCCTCACTTTTTTCACCCAAAATCCGCCACTGCACTGGGGAGTGGCTTTGCGGCAAGCCCTATTTGAACAAGATATTGTAAGATATCTCCCCGACGTCGCTGGATATTCCGAATGCCGTACAAAATCGTGAAGATATCGCAACAATATTGTAGAGTATATCTCGTGTTAATGGAGAGAAACGGCATGGAGAAAAAGCGTTAGTTTGGTTCCCTATTACCACAAGATATTGTATCTCTACGATGTCGTTATGAATGCTGAACAATGGCATGAAAATATCGTAAGAATATTGTAGATCATTTTGTGTTATTGGAGAGTTTAGTTTAGTTATATTAACGTCCCGTTTTGAAGCAACACGAGGGTTATTTTGGGACGGACCTCGTAATTTTGAACCACGGTCAGATGACGAGGACGACACCTGAGCTGGCACTCCCTCTCCAAACTTCCACGCCACACCAACAAGAGGACGTTTGGCCACTACGCATGATTTAGCATGCAGCAGGCCCCACACACGGCGAATCTTCAGTGGAATCGGGTTTCGAACCTGGAACACTCCGGCCCAAAGCCGAGACCTTACCACTAGGCCACCTAGTTATGCTGAACAATGTCATGAAAATATCGTAAGAATATTGCAGATCATCTTGTGTTATTGGAGAGAAAAAGCGTTAGTTTGGTTCGCTATTAGCACAAGATTTTGTACGGTATCTCTACGATGTCGTTATGAATGCTGAACAATGGCATGATAATATCGTAAGAATATTGTAGATCATCTTGTGCCAATAGGGCTTTGTCACTTTTGTGATCATTATGAGGGGGCAAAAAACTTATAGCATGCCCCGGGTGCAGAGGCGAATACAGGAATTAAGGTGTGTGTGTGGGAGGGGTGAAGTCATGAACATTTTGTATCGTCGTGACGAATGTCACCCATCATTGCTCGTGTAAACCAAAACACTTTAACTTTACTCACCTGACAATAAGAATAATAATGAACAATGCAATACTTTCAATAATTTAATTTTAAAAAATGGCGGGAGGCTGTATTTCAAACAGCCGCTGATGTTAAAGGCGTAGGACTACTTCACTAGCGTGACTCCTTGGTTTCTCGAGTTTCTCTTTTATTTCTCGAAGCTACTCGCTATACTCTTGTTTCTTGATGTTACTCGTCATTCTCTTTTGTTTCCCGAAGTTACTCTAACTTCTCTTTAGTTTCTCGAAGTTACTCTCAATTCTTTTTCGTTTCTCTGAAATACTAATGTATGGAAAATTGGCGAAATAAAATGAAACTACGGTTACAATGAAAATTGTTTTAGTATTTCTTAATAAAACATATTACAATGTCAATTCTTTCGTTTTGAATTTTTCAATCGTGCGTGGATATGTTACAATTCTGTGTAGGATCGGTCGATGATATGAAAAGTAACATACATAATTTAATAATTAGGGACTAATGTGTCTTGTAAGAGTAGAATCACTGTATGAATTCCCAGAGTACTAGAATAATTTGTCGGCACCATGTTCAAATCAAAATGCTTCTTCATGAAACCGAAAGCTTTCTCAATCCCTTTGATATCTATATTAAAGTCACCCATAACAATAATTGGAACATCTTTATCTATATGAAACTGTTCATCGATCAGCAAACTTGTCTCTGAATATTGTGACAAAATCGACTTGTGGGTGTACGTGAATGCAGTCCAATAAGCAGGATTTAAAAAATAAAGCTCTTTATTTTACAAATATTCCAAGCAAAGAAACGTAGCACAAGTATTAACACAGCACTAGTAAAAATTCACAACAGAGACTTCCAATAAATCTCAACACAACGCTCAAAGGTTTCTTGTTAGCTCACCAGCTTGCTTGCTGATCAAATTCCAACTGACTCTTCTTGGCTTGAGAGCTTGCCTTTTATACTTTTCAACAGAAAGTGACTTCATTACGTAGGAAGTGACGTAATCTCTAGAAAGTTCATGAAACCAGTAGAAATAGGTGGAAAGTTTGAAGTCCTTCTAGAAAATTCCCTTTGTCGCCAAATTTATCGCCAAGATTAGCATCTCAGGGAAACGACTTTATAGCTTTGTAACAATATTTTAGAAGTGCGCGAAATAAGAACATTTTCAAATGAGATGCATCTACTCCGAGAAGCGTATTTTTCCCCAACTTTGCGACTCAGTAGTCGCTGAACTGCAAATCCGATTTTCAAAATTTTTTTTTGTAACTTCTGTTGTTACTCCTTATCTCTAAAATAAGACATTTGTTATGTTTTTAACACATGTAGTTACCGAGATATAGAGGATATCCCATACAACCTTTTTTTTTTTTTTGGCGTTTTGGCGTGCGATTCAAATTCGTTCCTGATACTCCAATGGGAGGAACGTAGTTCTAGGTTAACTCTCTGAACCCGGCTAGAGTGAGAATTCCAGTACGTAAAAAACTGAAGTAAATTTTCGTTCACGGAAACAGAATGAAATCCTTCCTTTCTTTACAGAAATTCCAGGAGGACGACACCCATGTTTCGGCGATCAATTGTCAACAAAGAAAGAAATCACTTTTCTCCCGTAAATTTCACTCAGGCGCTCGAAAGCGCCTGAGTCCGGCTTCTGCCGAACGGGCATTTTGAGGCGGTATAGGGCTCAAAGGGTTAAAACACAATGAAATAACTAGCCAACAAATGTTTCGACCACAACGCTATAAGTACAAGCGGAATGATTAGAAAAGTAGGAAAATTATCGAGCCTGTCAAGCTAGAAAGCAATCTTGTCACGTTTTCATTATTTTTTTTTAAAAAGGGAAATTAAGAACAACCAGTTGTAATGATTTTAAATAAAATCAAGAATTCTGGCTTAGCTCGGGGGGGGGCATACCCCCCCTGGATTCGCCACTGTCCAGGTGTCATTTCTCCTTTCATGCCACTAATGGCGACAGAGACAAAAAGATCATGTTATGGCCAGGGCACAATCAGTGGCGGAAATTTGGAGATCAGTGGCGGAGAAAAAGTGAGGGGGCAAAAAAATGTATAGACATTTAAAAAAAACCCGGGAGTGTAGAGGGTAGACAATAAAATTTAAAAAAATTAGCTATTTTCCCGAACACTGTTGCTGTTTTTTATAATTCCTAGTTTTAGACAGCTTAAAATGATATAAAAATTTAATTTCCCCCTAAAATAGTAGGGGGCAACTGTCCCCTCCTGTCCGGCACTGGGCACACTTATCTACACTACGCCATTGCACACAGAATCAGGAAATCAGAGCAGCTTAGCACCAATACCAGCCGCCTAACATAAAGACTCTGCCACTCATATGGGAAAGTTTAACCCTTTGCACTGCATGGGTCTACCCAGGCGAAAATTGGGGCCCTTCACAAAATTCCACTCCATAAAAACGGCCCCTTCACAAAATTCCACTTAATGAAAACGGCCACTTCACAAAATTCAAATTCATAAAAACGGCCCCTTCACAAAACAAATTTACGTAAAATATAGAAATATGACTGCTAAAATTGAAGGTTTTACATGATAAAAAAATTTTCACAAAAATATTTTTATTTTTCACAAAAATAATTTTCTTTCACAAAAATAATTTTATTTTTCACAAAAAATATTTTTATTTTCCACAAAAATAATTTTTTTCACAAAAATGGGCCCATAAAAGAAAACCTGGATCGACCCTTGCACTCCTATGTCGCCTGCGATGCGACATTCTGAACGATGCATCTTACACATTCTTGTTGGATCGCGCTTATTATAAAACCCATACAATAGCAAAAACACACGGATTCATTTATAGAAATTGAAACAAATCAATCAATCCCCACACTGTTAGATAATTACTTCACAATTATGCATTTAATTATCTTTCGGAGTGCAAAGGGTCAAAATGGATTGCACGGCATGATTTCAAAGTTAAAAAAAAAAAAAAAATTAGTAGAATATGTTTCAAACTTCCTTCAAAAGAGGAGTGCTCTTTCTTCGATTTTCTCGTATATTAACAAAATATATCATGTTCTGTTCATTTCTCCTTATAAAAGTATGTATCTCCGCCACGTATGGTAGAGGCTGGTTCTGCGAAAGCCCGCAAGAAAGTCAGGTGTCGGGATGAGGCAAAGGTATACGTAGTGCATACAGTGGCGTAGCAACGGGGGGGAAAGGGGGTGTATAGATGCCCTGGGCACATTGGAGACAAAATCCTAGTGCGGTTATGTCATTTTTTAAAATCAAATATGAAGTGGCATGCCAAAAAAATATCACCGTGACCCAGTCACCCTTGCTACGCCACTGATGACGAGTTTTGAGGGGCGGAGAAGTCATATTATGCCCCGGCTGCCACTTACCCTCACTCAGTAACGGCTCGTCCATTAGGGCTGCAGAACTGCAGTCCCCTTTGAAATTATTTTAAAAGCTTGCATCTATTCGTTTTTATTCTAATTGGCTTACTTTTCCACTTACGAGTTCAATGATAATCGAAAATGGCAAACAAGTAATAAGAAATGTAAAAGGAAGACGAAAAATAAATCAAGAATTACGAGAGAGACAGACCAGAGCTGCAGAGTTTCGTCCCTCCTAGGATCGAAATTTCACGCAGTGAGCAACTCGGAGCTCTCAGTCGGAAGAAAAAAGCAACCCTTTCTCCCATTGAAATTAGAACCCCAAGAGCTGCTCTCGGGGTTTGGCGCGACTTCCTCATTTGGCCTTTTTTCGCTTTCTCTCAGTAGCACAGTCGTTAAACAGTTTTTTTAAATCAAATTCTGTAGGAGTTGTAATCTTTTGCTCCTTTATGTTTTTTGGGATGCTGATGACGAATCTGAGGTTTGTCATCAAAAGTTTTTTGTTAGAATTTTAGTTATAGCCAAAAAACATTTTTCTCAGTACAGACATGACACAGACTTGGAACAAAAAAAAAAGCTGAAAATCATAAATACGGAATCGTATCAAACGTAAACGATCTTTTATCTATTAAATCTGATATTATTTTGAATCTGCACACGACGCACAGTTTTTGTTTGCGTGCTATTCACATCTTCTGTGAGCGAATCCTCCTCCCCTGCCCCAACGCATTACCAAAACTTTTAATGCAGATTTACATCGATCCCAAGAATGACAAAATTCGACGCCGAAATCCGCACAAATGTGTCATGCCTGTGTTGATAGACAAACATTAAGGAACGAAAACTAACAAAAATGAAATCGAAATAACTAACAAAAATGAAGAAAAGAATGTTAAAGAGAACGCGAAAATAAAATGGCTTCCTTCACGGAGAACTAACGATCTTTATTCTGACGAAATTCGGATAGGAAGAAATTCGTTGATTTTCTTTCAGAATTCGGAATGAATTCCGATTGGATGGAACGAAAGGCGATTGAACGAAACGAGAAAGAGAAGAATACAACCTTCGGGCACATTCCTTCCCATTGCTAAACTTTGACCCCAAAGCGAGGCAAAACGTCGATACATAACTCGGACGCTGAACGGCTTTCGGCAGGATTACGCAATATCTTATGAATTCGAAATTCTTTCGCTTTAGAGCCATACGCAAAATTTTCACACGGCGCACAGTTTTTGTTTGCGGGAGCACACCCCCCCCCTACCCCAACACATTAACAAAAATTTTAATGCAGATTTCCATCGATCCTAAGAATGATTAAATTTGATGCCGAAAAAGCGGAAACCCGCGTTTCCGCGGAAATGTGTCATGTCTTATTTTAGTAGACTTGTAGTATTTTGCTTATAACTCAAAAACCATCAATTTTTAAGGCCTTGTAAATACGAGTTACACTTGCTAATTTCTCTCTTTCTGGCTGAATTAACTAAATTTTGGAGAAAATAACAAGATAACAATGGTATTTCACCAGGAAATTTACATTCAACCCATATTTTCCAGCGATATTAGGTAGCTTACAAGGCTCATTCATGAAACAAATTTTTCTCCACTGACATAATTTACACCACTTTCAGTGGTCCAACAAATAATCAGTGGAGTTCCACAACCCCCCCCCCCCCCACACATTCTTATGGTCTGGATATCTTTCAGAACTTACCCCTTTACACTCTTTTTGTCGAGTCAGACTCAACATTCTGAATGATGCATCTTCTTCACATTCTCGTAGGATAGCGCTTATTACAAAAACCATATACAGTCGACGCTCGTTATAACGACCACACATTATAACGATCAGTAATAAAATCCCCAACTGTGTTTTCCTATGCACTGTTATTTTGCTTCCGGTATAACGACCGTACAGTGTCGTCTAATCCCAATACAACGTCCGAATTCAGCGAACACTTTTCCCGGTATTTTTCAATTCCTACTATTAGTTCACACTCTCCCTATATATATTTATATCTTATTCAAATTTTGCAATCGATTTTAAACTAACTTCCCGATGAGCTGGAGACTTGAAACATAACTCAGAACTAGATGACAATGCAATATTAATTCGCTTTCTTGTCTGTCTGTCATTTCATATTTTGCATGACGCATGCGCAGTGCGTTTTTCATTACATCTCGAAAACTATTAACATTACAGACTTGGTTCTTGGGTATATCGATGGCCCATGGGATCATCGAAGCACCCCCATATTTTAGCCATATCTTTGCGCATGCGCAGTACGTTTTTCATTATATCTCGAAAACTATTAACATTACAGATTTGGCGACCTTGACGGCAAAGGGAATTTTCCAAGATTCAATCGTTAATAAAATACTTTTTATTCATCCACTCAAGTTCAAATACATTTTTTAAAACTTGTAGTGGACGACACTTGATGTTAATACAGTTTTTTCAAATATTAATTCATTAATTAAATTTAATTAATTTTAGTTTTATATCGGAGAAAAAAATTTCTAAATCAATATTTTTCTTTGTTGACCTAAGTAGGAATTGACTTAAATTTTTTTTTTATATTACTTGTTCTAAAAAGAACGTGTTTTTAAACGTAAATGACCTTGATTATTGTATTGTCAAGCTTCGTAGATGCTTAGTCTTCAGTATTACAGTTCAACTTTGACAGGGGCAGGGGAGAATTACCACTCATCAGAGCGCGGAAATTAGAATAGAAAAATGTTTCAAGTGATATTGAGGCTTTAAAATGTTTCTTTGAAAGGCAGAACATTATTTATCATCTTTAACTGAAATGGAAAATTATGTTTTGCAGAAAAGACAAACAACCATTTCTGATTTTTCTTTAAATAATAAATGTTTTGTAAGTATATAACACCCGTTATTTTCTACTTTAAAATCTGTTTTAGAAAGATATTCTTAATTGATAAAATTTTATTTTTAATACCAATGATAAAAAATAAGTTGAGTATTTAGTTGGAATCTCTTTAAAATTTGCCTATTTGTACAGTTTTTAATTATATCCACTATAGCGACCACTCGTTATAAAGACCTTTTACTGTGGGACGCAGAGGGTCGTTAGAACGAGCGTCGACTGTAATAGCAAACACTCGCAGATTAATTTTAAGGAATTGAAACATTCATAACAATATTTTTCAGATTCCTAAATAAATCCATACAGTTAAAGTTACACTCACAATTATGTATCTTTTATCTATCGGAGTACAGAGGGTTAAATGCCATATTAGATGAACAATATGTGAACATCAGCCACGCACGCTTCCTCCAACTGTGCACCGACAGTACCAGTTCAGCACAATTCCAGGTATGATACTTGCACTGTGCATCCTAGCAAAAAAACATTTATGGTTGAGCTTAGTGTTCCTTAAACATCGATAGTCTTCCCAAACTATCGATGGTTTTCTCCCTTGCGACACTATCGATAGTTGTTCTTCCAGTCGATAGATTAGAAAGTATCGATAGTTTTAAAACTATCGACTGAAAATATGCCTATCGATAGTATTTCCCGGGAGAAGTTTAGTATCGATAGTTTTGAGAAAGTTGCTACTATTCATTGTTTCAATCGATAGTTCCGAAAACCCGCTACTATCGACTTGGTTTCGATAGTCTATCAACATTTAAGGAACACTAGTTGAGCTAAATACTCTCTTCTGATCCTTTCACTTAAATCGGCACAGAATAATTTTGTTTGCCTTGAAGGTCTTTATCGTGATTTCGTAAGCATTTCAGAAGACAAATTCAGCATTCAAATGAAACTATATATATAAAAAAAACCGTAAATACGAGTTTCAAGATATATAAAGGGAATCTTGAACACAAATTGGTAACACAATGAATCTTCATTGCCAAGCTCGCCATAATCGTGTTAACCATTAAACAGTTCAGACTTACATTTGGCAAATAATCGCCCAAAAGAGATTCCATTTTGGCGACTGCACCATATTTTAAAGTCTGGTCAGTAAGCTAAGTGTGCTGAAACAAACTGTTTCCCCACACTTTCAAAACTTTCTCCGATTCATATGCACATTGAATTCGTCTTCTTTCATTGTTTCCACAAATATTGTTACAAAGACGTACTGTCGCTCTCTTGCCTTGCTAGTCTTATGATTGGGAAGAGAGTTTTACAAGGGTAAGTATGGAATACCAGCAGTGGCCAGACCTAGATCCCTGACCTTGGCGACAAATCGAAGATTCTCGAAAATGCGAACATTTTCTCGATACCTCTATTAGGGGCCGAGATCTGAATTTCTCCAGAGATTTCCTTGCGATGTCATGCCCTGTCTGGAACACTATAAATATAAGGCGGTAGGATACAACGGTGTTGATCGACTGCAAACATCTTTGGAGTGTGTACGCCTTTGAAGAAACACTTTAGAGTTTCGTCTGCAGTGCAAGCTAGAAAGCTGGTGAGCTGAGCGCCATTGAAAGTGCTGTTACTGTCATTATTAGTGATTTGTTGACTGTTTGTGTTGCTAGATCTGAAAGTGCTGTTACTGTTAGTGATTTGTGCTACAGGATCTGTATAAGTGCTACTGTTCCTGTTACCTGCGCTTCATGTTTCCAGAATGTTTGTGAATGAAGCAACATTCTCCATTATCCTGCTTGCTGGACTGTTTTCACCGTACACGCAGAGGATGATTTTTGTAACAATATTAACACATTGAAATAAGGCTCAAATCAAATCGCAATCACTTGTTTACTTCTTTAAAATAAAATCATGTGATTAATCAATTGCTATAGATGTTGCCAAATCCTATAGATAAATAACGTGCTTCCTCTGAGCCACACAACATAAATATTTATACAGACGAAATAAAGCAGACAACAGACAATAAAAAATGTAAATGTTTAATGTATGATGAAATATATTACAATTCCATTAAAAAATGACGCATCAATAATTACTGCATGTCTATAGATGAAAAGTTTGACAATAACATTTCATTTTTACATGACTAACTAAAAATAATCCATCACTAGATTAACCAATAAGCACAACTAAAATCAAAGACAACAGTTAATGCAATCATAGTTATTGAAACCAATAGCTTGATATCGAAATCACATGGGCCTGGTCTCATGAACACCATGCTGTTAATTACTCACGTTTGGAACATGAAGGTACCAAGAATACTGAAAAACTGGGCTTCCACTTTTCTAAGTGCGTCCAACAATCTCAGAAGTCAAGGAATATATTGAAAGGCTTCTTTAGAGTTATAGGAAATGATAAGTAAAAATAATAAGTACATGGTCAACAATTATTTCACATTCCATGATAACAAAAGGAGGAAATAAAGCAGAATTGTCTACTGTCCTACCGCCAAGAGAAAAACCCCAGACACCAAACCTGCCGGTAGTGGTCGTTATGGAAACGGGATATTCCACTGCATTTTGGGGGTAAAGGAAAGAGCTTCATTTCATTTGGCACAGATAGAATCGGCGGAAGTCTAATTTTGCATTGTACTTCGGTTGAAAAAGAAATTCCTCGCCTAACAAAGTGTGCTTAGCTTGCCAAATGTTGCGGTTGATTTTATATGTGTATCCCTCCTTTCCTTGACTCGTCTACTTGAGGCAACTCCGTTCAGGGTTTTTCTCATGGCGCTAGAACAGTATTCAGGGGTAATTGTGATCTCATTAAAAAATCCTGAATATTATTGCAAAAATCAAACACAATTTTCACTAAATTAGAATAATAGCACAATACACATTTCTAGATGCATACGTACTAGTGTTCCTTAAACATTGATAGATTATCGAAGCCAAGTCGATAGTTTTGGGTTTTCAGAAACATCGATTTTCTCAAAACTGTCGATAGTTTTCTCCCGGGCAAAACTATCGACTGGTAGAATACCTATTGATAGCATAACCGGGGAGAAAACTATTGGAAAACTATCGACAGCACTATTGATAGTTGAACTATCGATGTTTAAGGAACACTAATACATACATACTCTGAAGCAATTTCATCGGCAAAACAAAAAGCACAACTTATTGCAAAACATTTACACTAATTTCTAAAGTAACTTGCTTTTTTAATTACTTTAACGTTCTAAAAAAGTAATAGCAAATTGATACTTGCATAAATTTTTTTTCACAGTTAAAATTCAAGATTTTGATGCAGATGGTAAGATTTTACTCATTCTGTCAAGTATTTGATTAAAAGTTGATGTTCATTTATTAATAGGCATTGAAGATGCGTAATTGCAAAAAATGTTCATAGAATATATAGAATTTACACCAGATGCTCAGTATTATACCCCCATGGGATATCCCTAAAATATTTTCCAATAGGATATTAAGAAGGATTTCTGACGCAAAAAATTCTCAAATATTTTTGTTAATTAAGAATAAATAATCTTTTCACTGTTTGCTCTCGAAGTTCAAGAATGCTCTGAATTGAACCATATTATATCTCTGAACGATATTTACACTATGAAACAAAATTTTAGAAAGATAATCAATTTACATTTAACAAATCTGAAAATTCTGGATTTCTGAATAATTCTGGACAATAATCACCCCGTGTCTAACTGATAACAAAAGTGACTGTAAGTAAAGAAGAATGGTTTACAGAAATACTCTGTGATGTCCAGAGACATGGAATTTCATGGGAAGAAATCTTTGTAATTCAGTTCTCAAAACCAACTAGCTTAGCAATTACAAATCATTTTGCATACTTTCGACTCCATGAACCTATTTTTTATACAAGGTGCATTTGAGAAGTTCAGTGAATGGTCCCATAATTGAATAACTGCGCTGGTTTGGATGCTGCACTCACGCTGACGTAGAGAGAGACATGGCAACTAGTGCCCCCTAGCATCCATATCACGACAGTTAAGCAGAAGTGCACGCTACAACCAATTTAAAGAGTGATTGTGAGAAGGCCCGTCACTGCGAAATGGAGCAACGCGTGAATATCAAGTTTTGCTTCAAATTAGGCAAAACGGCGAAGGAGACACACGAAATGTTAGTGAAAGTGTACGGTGTGGACGCAGTGAGTAAAAAGTGTGTTTTTGAGTGGTTTAAACGCTTTAGAGACGGAAAGGAAGATGTCAGAGATGAGCCGCGTTCAGGTCGACCACCAACAAGCACAACATCGAACGAGTGCGCCGGCTTCTTGCGGATGATCGACGGCTGTCTTTGAGAATGATAGCGGAAGAATTGAAGATAAGCCTAGACAGTGTGAGCAACATTATTCACGAACATTTGCAAAAGCGTAAGAAAAAGGTCTACGTTTTCCCGACATTGAGCAGGTCCAGCAACATGTGACAACGGTGCTTTGAGCGATACCGAAAGAAGTGTTTGCTGACATTTTCCAGCAGCTGTACAACCGATGTCAAAAGTGTATTGTAGCTAATGGTGATTACTTTGAATGCCAATAAAGGTATTTTGTTTGTAAACATTGTTTCCTTTATTTTATGAGACCATTCACCGAACTTTTCAAATGCATCTTGTACTTTATGGAGATATCATAACATTGCTTAATGCAATTTGGATTTTGATTCAACTGCATCAAGTGACATTTGCTGTGCATTAAAATATAAAAAACATCAGTTTTTAAAAATGTGAAAAAAACACCAGTTTTTAAAAATATAAAAAAAACCCAAGTTTTTATGTAAAAATCAATATGTAAGAGTTAAGATTATTCCTAGTATGTTGGCTGTCCAGTGGGTAAAAAAATTTGCACTTTTATTTATGGAATTTTACAAATTGGAATTTTTTTTTACTATTTCATATTTTTTTGCATAAAATATTTACTTTAACACTTATTTACGTTAGTTTATTCTTGCATGGTATAGAATTAATCGTGAACGAAAAAATAAAATCCAAGAATTTTATTTTATGCTAACCATAAAAGCATACAATTTAGAGATAACAAATCTTTTCTAAACAAAACCGGTTTGAAAGTATGATGCACAGCTAAATTAATCAAAAAGGCAACATTTAAGTAATTCCAAAAGGGATCGCAGCACAATATAGTAAAAGCTACAGCACTACGGGGGCAACAACATACAAGCCGCCACCAATTGAGAACATTTGGAAGATAACGAAAATAGTTCAATGATGAGCTGAAAGGAGCAATGGAGAGAGAATGTGCTCAAATTTTAACCGATATGCTTAGCAAGTTTTCTATCATTTGACATTAACAGCAGAGAATAGACAGTAAACAAAATAACATATTGACTACTTTCGATAATTGACAAGATTTTACATTCTTATTAATTGATGCAAGCTTCAAAGCTTTGATGAATGTTACCCGGAAACAGAAAGTGCGACATACGTAGAAACAAACGTGGTCTTCGCAGAACATTTCATTCTTAAAAAAAAGGCCATTAATGAGCTTGAATCAGAGATCCCCAGATTAATGAAATCTGTAGTATTTAATATTTCTATTCCCATGTTGGAAGTAATCTGTGAATCTTGGGGATCCACAATCGACAAAATTGTTCAAAAAAGACCAACCGCAATTGATGGGGATGACGCAGCAGTTGGAACTAACAAAAAATCTTTATTTATTCCAATGGTGCACCACCTGGCCATAAATCTGTCAAAAAGTTGTTAAAAGCGTCCATTATCGCAATGTATGGCCCAGATTTTCATAAACAATATGGGAACAGTACTTCCCCATTAATGTCGCAATTTCTGACTTCAAAGGTCATTAACAGAATTGCAAATTCTGAATATATGCCTTGGTTTTAAATAATTAATTTTAACATGATGTTTTGTCATTAATGAGTAATAAAGATTCTACTGGTTAATTAGTATTTTTATATCTATTTTGCATTCTACTGTGGTCTGCCAAATTTGGACAAACTGCCTGCAGAACATTTCCAACTGTTTGAGGTCATATTGCAGAACACTGGATATAATTCTGCTCCTGGGGAATGTTATTGTTATTCACTCCAAAATGAGTATATATTTTTTTGGGACATCTTGTAATCTTCCTATCATTTCATATAAATTTTGTTTTTCTGTATTTCATGTAATATTTACAAAAAGAGTTTTCAAATTAAAGTTACCAGGTTTCCATGCATTTTTTAACTCTTGCAGGTTCTATCATCAAGCTATGGCTTTTAAGAAAATTTTGATATCAAAAAATCAGATAGCTGTACAAAATTTCCAAACTATTAACATAAAATCAGTTTCCAAATTACAGTGACTTTGGGGGAAAAAAAAATTTAAAAAAAAAAGTAAATGGCACATACAAAGCGCAGCAAAATGAGTCAGACGATACAGAATGTTGCTTCAAAATTAAAGAGACTTAAAATTGTGACAATCAAAGTTGATGCTCTTTGGTGGATGAAAATTGACACTTGTTTAAAAATCATCAAGTAATTTTCAGAATGCATGGCGTTGAAGTCGATGGAACACCCTCATCTAAGGCCTCGTCATACTGAAGATGCTCGCCATCTTGGACCGCAGCTTCTTCTTCAACAGAATTAAAGTCGATTTCTTCAAATAGCTACAGAGAGAGGGTGGCATTTAAATATAACAGGCCAGACATAAAAGTAAAACACACAAAATAATTTACATAAATACAATTAGAAAATCATTTCACTTCAAAAATTCTAATTTTATTTTTTAATTTCCCAAAATGTTATTTCAATTTCTTTTGGTAAAACTGCACTTCCCAGTGCAGTGTTGTTTTCTGCCACCTTCTACTTCTCGGGGTGTTTCTGAGTGCAATGCACCTTATGCACCATTTGGGTTCGAGAGTATAGAAAAACAGCTGTGGAGGAATGAACATAACGATCGGCCTAAAAGTGACTCAGAAATAAAAGCAGTTCTGAGTCACCTGTTTAAGACTGACCAATGTCTGCTGCCGGCAGGTCACGTGTCGGAAGATGTGATGTCACATGCATAAGGTCCATTGCCAACTTTTTGTGACCAAGGCTCCAATGTAGCCAGAAAATGCAAAAATCTCGAGTTTCATAATAAAAGATACAGAAAGACACTCCTGAACCGAAACAAAATGAAAATGCACAAAAAAGAGGGGGGAATTATTAGTCAAATGAAATCAAACTGGAAATAAAATAGAATCAAACTAGAAGAGACAAGGAAAAATATTGCTACAGGGTTCTTACTGATTTTTTGAATTAAAAATCAAGTAGTATTTAAGGAGTTTTCAAGGAGTATTTTCGAAATTTTCGAGGAGTCAATATTTTACGCATGAAAAAGGGTTCCCTTATTATATTAGAGTATTTAAAACATTGCTAATAACTCAAACAAATGTGGTTACATTTATTTCTTTCATAAGTTTTTACTAAGCTGATTTGTCCAAGAATGCCATGTTAGATCTATTTATGGGAAAGTAGAGTGGTACCACTTAGACACACAATTTTTTTTATAAAATTATACAACTACCCCAAAAGTTCATTACATACCATAATTTACCATGTTTCAAATAAACTATTTCCATTAATTTTTTTTAGAATTTAAATTCTTAAATAATTCTCATGCCTCACTGTGCGCCTTATGTAGTGCACAGTGATACAGTATTTAAAATAAAGATGTGCAAAGAGAGACATGGATTTAAATATTAGGAACTGTTTTTTGGCATTTTCATTGCTTATAAAATAGTATATGAAGAAAATAAAATTAAAATTTCTTGATTATTAAAATTAATTTAGCTAAAATTGATTAATAGTATCTATTTTCCTAAAACTCCACCATCATAATATATGTCCTTTACAACAAACATACATTACAATTTAAAGAAATATAGTTAATTTTTCAAAATAATCTAAGAGAAATAACATTCTCAATTTGCATCATTCTATTGTTTTGGTTATTACTGATTGACACAAACCAATTATTAAATTTTGGATACTGCTAGGAGATGAACATAAATCGTGGAAAGAGCAACACAAAATACTTGGCAATTGATACGGCAGCGATTTAGAATCCTTTTTATCAGTGAAACGTAGTACACATTTAATAAAAGAAATGTTAAAAATTGAAAATCAAGGAGTTTATAAGGAGTAAAACCCAAATTCAAGGAGTTTCCATAGTGCTTGAAAATGAAAATCGTTTTCAAGATGCGTACGGACCCTGTTGTAGTGCAGTGAAAACATAACACATCCAAAATGAATAATTTATATCCTTCTGCAACATTTCGCGAAGGAAGCAAGATGACCAACCTCCTCAAAAACCACACCAGCAAGGGCAATTATTATTATTATTATTTTAAATCATGGCATATGTATGTTTGTTTAGTATAAGCCTATCACAATAAACTATGGTTGCTGATTTATAAAATTAATGACTTAGCAATCTCATAACAACTGAACAGTTAAATTCTAATTATATCTTCAAATAACAAAGAATAATTGCTACACTCTTAGTTATAAAATTAATGACTTAGCAATCTCATAACCAGGTGAACAGATAAAATTTAATTATATCTTCAAATAAAAAAGAATAATTGCTACACTCTTAGTAAAGAACTAAAATTCCTTAACAGGTGTAAAATTCATCAAAATAATGGAAAATTCATATAAAGGTAGAAGAAAGATCTCACGACACAAAGTAATATTTTATTATGTTATGGATATCATTATTTTATATGGATATTTTTATTATAAACTTTAACATGGATGGATTATTTTCATCTTCTTCAGAGATATAACAAAAATATTTTTTACATACACCTTTATATTCATGGATTTTTATTGTCCAGTAACAAAATGGGCTCATATTTCATATGGAATTGACACAATGCACGATAACTAAAGTCGTCTCTGACCCTCTGAAGTCTTGAACAGCGGCAGATATAACAACAGAAGTCGTGTCCAACTACAGCAAAGCGCCTATGTGCTATTTGATGGATGTATATACATCAGAGTCGCATCCAGCATGAGGACTATCGTTCAATGACGCTTCTTATTCCTCCTGAGTCAGGATTTCAGACGCCAGTCTCGAAAACTATACAGGGCCATTTAGAATAATTCCCTGATTACAATTTATCATTTTTATTAGATATTATAACCAAACAGTAATTAAAATGTTTTACTCTTTATAAAATTTAATATCTGGGACATTGATTTTGTACTGATCTGTTTTTCTTGTAGCATTTTTTCCCTTAAAAATGTATTCGTTTTCTGGTTAATTAATTTTGTTTTTCAAAACAGAATTAATTAACCATTCATCTAGGGCAGGGGTCGGCAACCTATTGAAACGGAAGAGCCAAAAGTTACAATTTACAAAATTTCCCAGTTTTTAAAGAGCCACTAAAAATTTTCGTTTCAATATTATAGTATTTGCTTATATATATTTGATTTTTGATTTAAAATAAACGGCTTTAAATACGGAATAATATTTATTCATATAAAAACACAAGTATAGATAGTTACATCAATGAGAGCATTGGCTTTGCATGCCTTTTGAAAGTTTGATTAAATCTAGCTTATAACTTGTTGTTTTAAGTTTCAAGCACGACTCTAGATTTTTATTTGTTAGTTGACTTCTAACTTTACTTTTTATTACATTCATGCAGGAGAATGCTTGCTCGCACGAATGTGTCGACACGAAGATTGTCAGCACTCCATATGCCAACTTCTTCACCTCACTGTAGCATTCTGGAAGACTATTCCATGCGCCGAATATGAGGGCCTCAACTCGCGAAATTTCTTTTAGAGCTGTCCACTTGTGCTGCGCGATGTGCATGCATTTCTGGACCTCCAACTCTTTCAACTTGCTCTTGAGTTCTGTGAACTTGCCACTCCACAAGTCTTTGGTTTTTAAATCTAGCAATTGCATTTGAAGCGATCCAGCATCAATTCCAAATGGCTCAATGTTGATCTCATTTGTATTTGTGTTGAGAGGATTTACTATGAACGCGAAAGTACTTTTGTTTGTTTTGAATTGCTCGAATCTCTCAGCGAATCCATCCTTCATGTTTTTTAAAGATGTGCTGAAGTAATTCGTGTCAATAGTTGCATTGGTCTCATCGCGGTATTGCTTCAGATTTTTAAAATGAAGTAATTTACCGCTCTCTAAGTCTTCAACAAAAAGAAGTAATTTTTTTTCGAAACAAACTATTTCTTCAAGCAAGGCGTAGGCTGGGTTGCCCTTTCCTTGCAGTTTTAGATTTAGTTCATTTACTTTCATTGTGGTATCTACCATGAAATTGAATTTTTGAAACCATATGTCTTCTTCCAATTCGGGATGGCCAATGCTTTTTTCATTGAGGAATGTTTTCATTTCACTCAAGCACAAAGCAAAACGTTGCAATACGTTATCTCTGGAAAGCCATCGCACTTTATTGTGCATAAGTAGGTCAGAAAACTGGATATCTATTTTTTCAAGGAAATCTTTAAACTATCGATGGCAGAGTGCTTTTGCCAAGATGCTGTTAATAATCTTAATTACCAAGTTCATGACCTCAACTATTTCGGCCGGAAATGTTTGGGCACAAAGCGTTTCTTGATGAATTATGCAGTGAAATGTTAGAATTTCGTGGTTTATTTTTTTCTGAAGAATTGATGTTACCCCTCTATGTATTCCTGTCATACTTCTGGCTCCATCAGTTGCTATAGAAACGATTTTATTTATATCGATTCCATTGTCTTCCAGGCATTTTTACACAGCATTTGCAATATCTTCTCCACGAGTTTGCCCTGAGAGCGGTAGCAATCCTAGCAGTTCTTCTTTTGGACCTTGTGACGACATTTACCTGACGAAAAGGATAACTTGTGCCGTGTCCTTTATGTCTCAAGACTCATCTATAGCAAGTGATAAGGCAGAAGCCAGTTGCATGTCTTCCACTTGCATATGTGTTACATTTGAAGACATTTTAGCAGTTCTATCTTGTACTGTTTTAGCAGATAATGGCAAATCTTTGATTTTTTTCATGATTTCTGCTTTGTTTTTAAATTCACGAATCAGTTCTTCAGATGCACGTATAAAAAAATCTTTGACGTACTCGCCATCTGAGAATGGTTTTCCTCTTTTTGCAATTTCTAATGATACTGCAAAGCTTGACAGATTTACATTATTGGAAGATTGTGCCCAGTTACTTAGCATGGAACTTGACTGTTGTTTTTTCGGAACTCTTCAACAGCTTTTTCGTGCGTCACCGGTTGATATTTACCAGCAAACTGGGTATGTTTTGTAGTGAAGTGTCTCTCCAAATTTGACTTCTTATTGTGTGCGAGTTTTTCGTGTCAAATGAGACAATTCGGAAGGCCATCTGTGTTGCATATGAATGCAAACGACTCCGTCCAATCCTGATTGAATTCTCGGTTTTCTTCTGTTTTTTTTTACCAGATGCCATGCTGGCGGCAGAGCTGAAAAACTGTTTTTTTTTTTTAAATTTTACTTAGCTATCTAAAACGGCAAACAATTTATTTACCATTATTACTTCGTTAACACGATTCTCAGATATGTAATCCAATTATGTTTCTGATTTTAGTATATTATATGCGTACATACCTTTGAGAAGATAATTCGCTTTTAAATCGTATTCTTCTTGAAACAACAAGCGAATAGACACGCAAAAACCGCAAGCGATTAAATTAACGCACATGCAATGTAACGTCGACCGCGCTATCCGAAGATAACTGCCTGACAACACGTCTATAGTCTAGACGTGTTTTCTAGACTCTAAACGGTGGCTGTTTGGGTGAGAAGGAAATGGAATGCAATTGGCTGAAATATAAACATAGTCACAGAGTCTCATCTCTCAGAACAAAACAATAGTTCAAATTTATTTCATACGAATATTTCATAGCGATTTGTAATTAACGATTATGAAAATAGAAGCTATTGAGAAATTAGGTACTTAAAAATATATTTTGTTATTTGTTAAGGGTTTTGATAATAAATTATTAATTTTTTCGTATGGAATTGGAGAGCCGCAACTTGACATCAAAAGAGCCGCATGTGGCTCGCGAGCCGCAGTTTGCCGACCCCTGATCTAGGGTCATTTTGTTTTTCAAAACAAAATGACCCAAGATGAATTTAGAGCACAGAGAAAATATTCTGTGGAATTAAATTATAATAAAAGATTCTTTCACAGGGCCATTATGATGCCCCTCTATCTTTTTCAGGATGAAATAAGTTTGATTGGGCTCCCCACACAATACTATGGATGATAAAAAGCCAACTTTGATTAAAAAAAAAAGGTATGCATTATTCTTAATATACAAAATTTTATTTATTAAAATACAAAATTGGTTTTCTTACCTCTAGTTGATCAGTTTGGAGTCTTAGCAACTAAATTTGAATAAAGAACAAAAGTGAATCAATATAAAAACTCAAATTGCATTAAAATGTCTTATCATAGGACAGCAAACAATCAACTACAAAATCTTATCAAAATGAAACTATATAAGAAGGTGTGCGACACAAAACTGCTTCAAATTTATAACTAAAGCAAAAAAGTTTCAGTTAATTAAATTTATTAAACTGATAACAAAATCTAGTTTTGAATATTTCCAGGAACAATGCAAGGGAAAAAAAAAGCCTGTCCAAAGCCACATGCAATAAAAAATTAAATTAACTAAAGGAACACAAGAAGGAATAATAAAATGCGTCAATGCCTCTGTTTAAATTTAATTAACTAGACATACATCAAGCCTGAAAATGCTTTGCAAAAATAAGCAGCACAAAAAAAGACAGATACAAATTATTATTAAAATGCAACCTGCTGTTTTCCTCATTAGGACAATAAAATAAAAACCATAAAATCTAGTTTTGAATATTTCCAGGAATAATGCGAGGAGGAGGAAACTTCCTCAGGGTGCGTAGTGAGAAATTGCTGCAAAAATTAAGCACTTTTAAGGACTTTTTAAGCACCTTAGCCAAAGAAATCAAGCACCTTTATACATGCATGCATACGTCGACCCATGTATTTTCTAAGCATATGATGATTTCTGTTTTATAATAATGCATAGTTTTTATTGAAAATTTAAAAATATATTTTTTAAATTTTATTGTTTATTTCCGTATTTGCACAACGTCTTCTATTGTAAAATAAAGGATGCATTTTTTATTTTACAAAAAAAAATTAAAAATGATAATGCAAATTTTCATTATCAAAAATTAAATCAACTTTTATAAGATTAACAATAAAAATATGTTACCTTTTTCAACATTTCCCTTAAAATTAACAAATTACCAGTTAATTTGTCCCTTCGGGATAATAATTCCAGTATTTCAATACACAGCGTTACTCATTGTTGAAGCAAAAGGAAGCATAAAAAAGGTTATTAATAGTCCAGTGAATGAAGGGTTTGAAAAAAACATTAAATCATATAGTTTTGAAAATTGGCACACATGTTCATGATAGTCTCCTGATGAACATACAAAAGTCCCTGGTCATGAATGATTTAACGAATTAAAGAACGTAAAATTCCCTAAAAAAATATGCTTTTATTTTTCTTCTAGCTTTTATAGATTCTGAGATAAAAGGTCTCAAAGTTTGCTGCCATCTTGGATTTAATAGCCCTTTTTTAATATCTCGAAAACTATTTGATTTGCAAATTTGTTTTAATCAGCAAATTAATGAGCGTATAATTCCCTACAAATGCATGCCTTTATGTTTCTTCTATCTTTAAAAGTTTCCGAGGTAATGGGTCTCAAAATTTGCCGCCATCTTAGAATTTATCCCCTTTTTCTCAGTTTTTCTTGAATATCTCGAAAATTATTTCGTTTTAAAATCACACGTGATACAATAAATTATAGAACGTAAAATCTTTACAAAAGAGTGCTTTTATTTTTGTTCTAGTTTTAATAGTTTCCGAGATAATGGGCTTCAAAGTTTGCTACCATCTTTGGATTTCATCCCCCCTTTTTACGTTTTTCTTAAAAATCTCAGAAACTATTAAAACTAAAAGAAAATTAAAAGCATGTATTTGTAGAGTATTTTACGATCATTAATTTGTTGTATTATATGTAATTGAAAATTGAATAGTTTTTGAGAAATTCAAAAAAAGATGGGAAAAGGGAGATGAAATGAAAGATGGAGGCGAACTTTTGAGATCCATTATCTCAGAAACCTATTATAGGTAGAAGAATAATAAATGCATGTATTTGTAGGTAATCTCATGCTCTTTAATTTGTTAAATCAATTGTAATTTGAAAACTGAATAGTTTTCGAGATATTAAAGAAAACTTTAAAAAAGGGGAGATGGAATCCAAGATTGCGGCGCGAGCCACACCCCTAGGACCGGGGACTTTTAGTATGTTCACCAGAAGCCGCTCGCAAACATGTGTACCAAGTTTCAAAACCATACGATTTAATAGTTTTTTTTTTCATCCCCATTTTGGGAATCCGTTGACTGGACTATAAGTATTATCATAACATGTGCTGACACCCCTGGATCTATCTCACGAAGGATTCCTTCCAGAATTCTTCCCTTTCGTCTATTTTCTTTCTAGATACATCCGGTAAACAAAGCTTTATGACTATGCTTCCGATATCGTATTCAAGGGGGAACCAAAAAAAAAAGAATGTTTTCTTTGCACTTCTCGAGAAAATTAAGCACTTTTAAGGTGCCTAAAAATGGATTTCAAATTTAAGCACTTTTCATGACGCTACGCACCCTGTTCCTAAGCCACATGTAATAAAAAATTGAATTAACTAAAGGAATACAAGAAGAGAAGAATATAATAAAATGCATCAATGCCTCTGTTTAAATTTAATTAACAAGACATACATCAAGCCTGAAAATGCTTTGCAAAAATAAGCAGCACAAAAAAAAGACAGATACAAATTATTATTAAAATGTAACCTGCTGTTTTCCTCATTAGGACAATAAAATAAAAACTATAAAATCTAGTTTTGAATATTTCCAGGAACAATGCAAGGAAAAAAAAAGAGCCCGTCCAAAGCCACATGCAATAAAAAATTAAATTAACTAAAGAAATACCAGAAGAGAAGAATATAATAAAATGCATCAATGCCTCTGTTTAAACTTAATTAACTAGACATACATCAAGCCTAATAAATGCTTTGCAAAAATAATCAGCACAAAAAAAGGCAGACACAAATTGTTATTAAAACTTAAACCTGCTGTTTTCCTCATTAGGACAATAAAATAAAATAAAAACCATAAAATCTAGTTGAATTACAATCTTGAATTTCACTGAAAGTTGCTCACAAATTTTTGCTAACTCCTGACCCCCCTCCCCATTTTTTTACTAATATAAATGTCACCTTTATTCTTTAGAATGCGGATTTGTCAGAAAATCTTATTAAGAAGGGAAGTTGGCGCAAGTTCAAACCATTCCTACCGCCATGTGGTAAAGCAGTTTGGAATAGGGGTGGCAGATCAGGCGCTGTCATTGCAATTTGACTATTTTTCTAATTAGGAGTTCCTCCCAAACCAGCGGGAGTGTTCTCCCCTAAACTTTCTCGTATACTTCCCCAAAAAGGTGCCGTTTCCCCTTTCCCTGCGTGGCTAAAAAAATTCGAACCTATTGTTACCCAGAATCCAATGACTATCAGAAGGTTTTTCATTATAGTGATTGAAAAATATCTAGGCAAAGAATGAAATTCAAAGAGATGCGTAACGATTTTCCTCTCTTACCAGCTCAAGGACAAACTGACATAATTCGCTACTCCGTAATGAAATTCCTCTCTGTTCTTCCAGTACGCATGCGCGTGGAGATAACGGATTCTCTTCAAAAGTAAATTATATGGACCGACAGACAGTCAACCCTTTGACGGATTTGGTCCAAAATTTTATATGGACCTACATTCATGACGAAAGAACTGTGTATAAAATTTTTTCCATCTGGCTTTTCAAGTTTTTGAGTTATAGTGTTCGCATGACCTCGAACATACAGACAAACAGACTTCCTGTTGCCGGATTTTGTCGAAAATTTGATAGAAACCTACAAATTATGTTTAAAGACCACATACCAAATTTCATCCCCGTATCTCTAATAGTTTTCGAGTTATTGTGTTCACCTACAGACAGACATAATTCTAAAATTGTGTTTTTTGGACTCGGGGAGGTCTAAAACGTGGAGATTCGTCAAAATCTCGAGTTTGAATTTTTTGACGATTACAATACTTTCTCTTTGTATACTTCATATACGAGAAAGTAAAAAGGGTCATTCATCAAGCAAAACTAGATCAGGAAGGGGGAAAAAACCTAACAAATCTGCAATTGATTGCTTGTTTGTTTGTGACTGCAAATTGCATACAAAGTGATTTTTAAGAGTCGTATTTAACAGGGAAGCTATATTTTTCAACAGTACTCAGATTGATAGAGACATACGAGGAGGCACTCTTCTATCCAGCTAACAGCAATTTAAGATTTCACAGAATTAATTAATGCAAATTCCCTAAGATTTAACATTTTATATCACGATGTTGCATATCTGCAACAAACCCAAAAGGCACCGTTTTTTCCACAGTAAGCTCTTTAAGTCGATTTCATTGGTTGTTGCAATACTGTAGTTAACACAAATTGTTCATATATTTTCCAACAGATGGTGAAACTGAGGTGATTTTTAGAAACAAAGTTTCAGTTGACTCTTAAACTTTTTTTAGAGGTTGCTCCTGAAAATTCCCGAATTTAGAGAAGTTAAAAACAGAGGACAAATCTTTTTGCGAGAAATGTGGTGAAGGTCTTTGTTAAAACAAAACTAACAACTGTTTTAAAAACTGAAACTTTGAATTTTTCATGCCTTTTTGCATTATGTTGCAAAAAAACCTTTTTGTCAATATATATTTATTTTAACGTGATACATTTTTTAAAATCATTTTTTTCATACTTACAATGATGCATTCTACTAATGCCCGCATAATTTTTTTTTTTAATTTGAGTTATGATATAAAGGGTTTAAGAATAGGATCTCAGCTTTGTTTCTGAGAAGGAATTAAAATTTTGTAAGTTAATCTTTCAATTGAAGAACAGCTAAAAAAATACTGTTGGACAGATTGTTTGTATTAACCTTAGAGTATTAAGAAAATATGAAAAATTTTGAGAACAAAGCAGCATCAACATCCAAGCTAATGCTCTATTTCAAACACTAATCTAACATATAAAAAATTAACTTGGAGAGATGATTATAATTACGCATCTTGGTTTATAAATACACAAGAAAAACGATAAATACGAAAAACAGTTAACAGACCCACAAAAAAACATAAGTTCTCAGCTGGATTCTTTTCCTATTTGTGATCAATTTTGTTGTTTTAACTTTGTCTATTGTGTTTTTTCAGTTTGTTAGTTAGTCTTTGGTTTATAAAGCTGGTTAACTAAAATAGAGCCTTATTTGTTGAAGGCAAATATTTATTTAAATTATCTTGATAGGGTTAAATGAATGTCACTAAAAAAGTAATTCCACTAAATTGTTGACTTAATGTTTGGTGAACTTTCATATGTAACACGGATTAACTAATTTTTGAGATACAGCATGCTTATGCTCAATTTCAAAATCTGAAGAATAATTTAAATTTAAAAAAATCACTTAACTTATCATAATAGTGAGACATTATTCTTTTCAATTTCATAAACAGCTATATTTAGTTGCGATAATCTCTACTAATAATAAAGGAGAATGTGTGTCTTGTGTGTTGGTCCTCTAAAGGGCAGTCCTCTGGACTAGGGCTACGAGATTTAGCACAAATATACTTTGGAGGGTAGGAATGTGCACCTTGGAGCGCTTTTTTTTGAAATTGTAATTAATTAAAAATTACAGTAAATTCTCGATTATCCGGAAAGCTAAACTAACCGGAAAAATTAGAAAACGAGTTTTATAAAAATTTTACATCCGCATGCCAAAATTTAGCACGCGCACACCCACGCCGTTCCATTCAGGGTTGCCAGATCAAAATAACAAAATAAGGCCAAATTGGACAAATTCATTGAAAACGTCATTTGCTATTAGAAAAACAGCTATCTTTCATGAGAACGAATCCCACTTGATAGGTATATGTTGAATGTTCTATTATTAAACTAAAATTTAAAACATTCTTGTTCTATTCAGGAGCTATTTTGTTTGACAGCTCATTATATATCATTTGAAATGTGTAATATCAAAAATTTATTAAAAAAACATTAGAATAAGTAAATAAAAATTCTTCTAAAAGTCATTAACCAAAATAAAGCCAAAAATGAATTTAAGGCCAAATGAATATTCCCAAGACCAAGGGCTTTGAAAAAAGGCCAAATTTCCAGAATTTGGCCTTAAAAAGGCCAATATGGCAACCCTGGTTCCATTCAGGCAGACAATTTATTTCTGGAATGCAACGTCTGCTCCACACGGAGGGTGTCGAAGGGGGAAAAAAAAAAGCAATATACAGTACTGTGACATACACAGACTTGTTTTATGGGGGGCAAAAGTGAGACCCCCGCCAAAAAAATAAAAGGTCCTCACCTTTAGCCGGAAAACGAAATTGACAACCAAAAAAAAAAAAAAAAAGGTAAAGGGACAGAATTGGTAAAAAAAAACAAAAAAACTCACGGGGGGTACTCCAGATTGGTATAAGTTTCTTTTCCTTTATTTATTTACTCTCCGGATACCAGCAGATGTTGATTCCGATTGCGTAATATCACATGCGGGATAATTGGAGGATCGCGTATTGTGCAATAACCCTTGCAGTTTTTTAATAGATAATTAATTTTGATTTCAATCAGGGATTTGTTTATGATCACTTAAAAGAGTTTTATTATGCTAGCTAAGTACAATATTTTTTAGTTTCGTCGGCTATTTTTATACTTTTGCAATCTATATATTTACGTTAAAAATTTGGCTACAGATCATACTTTTTTTTTTTTAATCGTCAATGTTAAATTAAAATCTTCATAAGTTTTGTAAATACAATGTTATGGAACATACATCTTAAAAATTATATTTAATGCACATTTCAAAATGACAAAAACAAATTATTTGGCCGAAAAAATCTTTAAAAAAAACCCGCTACAATCTGGGGGGGGGGCCCCCCCCGATTCTTCCCATCACACTTAACTATCCAGACTTTTCAGGTATCCGGAAATCAGCGTTTCCCAAGCATGCCGCTTTGTTAAGCTTTTACTGTAATCGAAATTTCAACGTTCTTCCTTAATAACTTTGGAACATATTACAGCACAAAAATTATTTTTCCACCATCTCAAAGTGCAAAAAATTACCTTATCAATGATATCAATTAAGTTGCTGTAAGATTTTATTCTCTAATTTTAATTATTCTTTAACTATATTTTTTTGGCATAATTTATAACAATACTTTTCATTGTTATAACGCAATTGAAACCGTTTTCATTGTTTAAAGTTTAGGTAATATCCTAATACTGTTTGCTATTATATTTTATTTCATTAAAATTTTTTGGAGTCTGCAAACCAAGCTCAGAGATATTGTGTATATTTAGAAATATAACCAGTAAGATGAATGATTATGGTTTCTTTGTTTTTATTCTTTTTTCAGCATGTTTTTATCCAGCTAAAATGTCACTGGCCATAAAATGTACTGCACCCTTTTAATACTGAAATCGAATGCATATTTTGCAAGAGGAATAAGAAAGTGAAGATGGTGCTGACAATGTACAATTAGATGTTTCATAACATAGTCAGTTATTTGACTCCATTAGGGACATTTATGTAGACATTCAACATATCAGGTGCAAAGCAACTAAAAGAACATGGGTTAAATATCTACCACAATCTGAAGTTTAAAATTACGTCGTTAAAGGAACCATGAATATAAAATGATGCAAGATTCAATTGAAATCATATTCCCAGTGAACAAACTGGTCACCGAAGGCAGATAGTAGATAATAAAAATAAAATTACACATTAAAAAGCCCAACAACATATTGTATCAAACCAAAAAGAACAAAACCAATGCTTTGATACCAATGCATGCTTAAAATAATTGATAGCTATTTCAATTAAATGTAAAATATTCAATAAATAACTTATCAACCCATTACATTGAAGAAGGGTGAAAAATATGAAAACAATAATATACACTAGAGAAACAATACATGTTATGAATATTTTATCAAAATGTTATTTCATGAAGTCATGAAACAGTGGGTAAACAGTTAACGAAAACAATCTGATCGCAAATGATGTGTCTTGTGCAGTTATCAATTTATGATAAATTTTTAAGGGAATTTAAACATTTTGAACTGAATGCCTGGAATTTTATATAACATTTTATAATTTCTTATTATTTTTATAAATATGTAATAACAAAAAATTTCTAGATCAGTTTCCATGGGTAGCATAGTTTTTTAAACACCACTTTTACTAGGTGCTTTACTTTCACCCCATAGTATCAGTTAATTTTTCTTGAATAAAAAATTCAGAACAGATATACAAAATTTCCTCCCTTCTGATGTTTTTTTTTAACTTTGATTAATGTCCTCATCTGTTTGTTTAGCTAGTTCACTAGTGTTCTCTGGCATTGCATTTTTGGTGTTCAACTTCTCTTTGTAAACTTATTGCCATCACCAACAGATAGCAATAAGTTTATAATTTCTTACACACAATGTCACATTATGTGTTTGTTCTGCGAGAAGTTTGCTATCCAAAAATTTATTCACCAAACAGGCATTAAAATTTTTTGCGAAAGTGTTATTGCACAAACTGTTCATTAACCACTCACCCACTGTATTAAAAGATTCAAAGTAATTAATCATAAAATACTTTACCGGCAAGTCTGGAAGTTTTGGAGGATGCTTAGGATCAAATTGCTGATGCTTTTTAAGTAAATGTTTCGTTAGATTTGTGACAGTTGTTTTATAGGATAACTTCCTCCCACAGAGTTTACACACGGCATAACTAGGATTCACGGCTGTATAGTACTCCCAAACTGTTGAACGTTTCCTCCTCTTCAGAAATTTCAATTTATTTTGTGTATCCGACTCGGAATCATCTAAAACAATCACAAACAATATTAACCACAAAATGGGCCCTAAACATTCCTTAATACAATTAAAAATGTTTCAAATAAAGGTATCAAAATCATTATTCTTTTACATATATCTTTACACACTGTATCACCTCTTGCATTTTTCTTTGAAGTGTTCATTATTGTATCACTCACCATATAAAAAGCTTTAAAATAATGATGAAAAAAAACCTCAGTGGCTGATTAAACATACTCTAGGAGTAAATAAATGCTAACTGAATCCATGAGGGAAGGAGGTTAAGTCTTTTATTGTTTAGCAACGGATTTAGAACCTCCCCGCACTTTTGCGCATGTGCCGGGCGGAGTTATTTTCATCAAAATAGGGGAAAGTGAATAATGGAAGGGTGATGCTTACATTTTACTAAGCGTGATCTAACAAAAAACTCCTGAAATGCGCTCATATGACTCATTGCCTGACACCCCTTTCCAGTGTGAAATCGTCCAAAAGTGGTAGTCTCGGAATCCGTTGCTGAACAGTAAACACAAATAACAAATAGGCCGATTAACATAAAAAATGACACAGGGTTATATAAGTTCCTCGCAGGTTGAATAAAAGTAATGTAAAGGTAAATAAACGATAACCCAATTCCTCAGAGTGGAGTGGAAGGGGCAAAATCATGTAAGCCCAGGAGTTGGTTATGGCTAGGGCGATTTTGATTAATTTTGGTACATATTCTTCTAATTAGCCAACTTAGAATATTGTAGGGGTAAATAAGTGCCAATCTAATCTCTGAGGTTAGGGCAGGACAAAGTTGTTTAAATGCATTTGGCAAATGGATGATTGACATAAAATTTGATATGGCTGGGGCAATTTGATGAAACATGATACACATGTTCCTCATAGGCAAAATAAATATTCATCCAAAACCTTAGGTAGGGTGCAGCAAAGAAGTAGGCTGATTGACACGAAACTCGATATTGATGGAGCAGTGCCGTACCGACGTGATCCTGCGCCCTTGGCGGAACTGGCAAAGCTGCCCCCAAGTGGCACATTTTCATTAATTTTTCATCCCTTCTATAAAACCTCTACCCGGAAAAAACTACATTCCTGCAAATATTTTTATATACAAATTTAGCGTATTTTATGATTTATTAAATAGGTTTAATAAAAATTACGTGTTCTTAAAAATACTTTAATGAATTATATTCTTGAATAATAGTGTACACAACAAAATAAATGTATCATCAAATAAATTACAAATTGCACATATTTTCTATGATGCGCAAGGCCAAACTGAACAGCAAAAAATTAACAGATGGGAAAGTTGTAAAATATTTAAACATCTTATTACATATCGAATGAAAGAATAATATGATGATTTAAAAAACTAAAAGAAATAATTCTGAAGTAGAAACTAAATTTCCAAAACAAGTTTCACGTAAAATGTTAAAAATATCATTTATAAAAAGAGATAACTATCAAAATTTTCCAAATAATAAATTTTGTGAAAATAATAAAAGTTCATTTTTTTCTTAGTCAAGATGTCAAAAAAAACCTGAATTGCAAATGAAACTAAGAATCTGTAATTAGATAGCAAAGGGAAAAACAAAATGCATATGTCAATTATCTCACTATAATTGAAGAGAGAATATATTATCATTAGTGGCGAAAAAGAAAATATTTCACTGTATAAAACTTACCAAATGAAATAAAAATAATTTTATTTAATGAGCTCGAGTTGAAAAATATATTTCAAAAAGTGTATAAAAAAAACTACGGGTAAGTGAAAATCTACTTTCGAGCTAGAGTAGTTAAATGTATCAAAGAGAGCAAATTTAGTTCACCATAATGTTAACAATGGTTAAAGATCATGTGCTTAAATATCACAAAAAGCCATCACTCCGCCCTGCCTTGGCACCAGGTCTACACTGAATGACCGGCCGCCAGGACTTCATCGGGCACTGTGGTCCCCGCATAATAGCCTCCATTACGAGAGGCTCGTACGACGACCCCCATTTTACCGGGGTACGACCCATCATCGGAGATGGGCCCTATGGGCCACACCACCATTACTGTATCCATCAAGGGAGCGAGAACCTGCTTACTTATCCGGCAGCTTCTCATCCGTGAACTTCGCCATGCTGGGATCATGTGATTAAATATGCGATTATATAAAAATAAGGAAATTAGTGATAATGTGATTAAATAAAGAAATTAGTTTCTCATTTTAAAATTGAAAAGTATTGTTGCAAGTCATACATTTTTTAAATTTCTATAAATTAAAGAGAAAAATTGTACAGTTATTAAATTGGTATCATTAAAAGGATATTTTTTTGAATTTTAAAATGACGTAAAAAGTCATTTTTTAGATGATATTTCTTAAAAATAAGGCGAAAAAAACTGCAAAATCTTGCCTACATTTTTATTAACTGTAAGTTTAATTATCTTTTGAGATTTCAAAAGTTGATAGTGATTTTACTCTTGTTTTGAAGAGCATATGCGCTAAATTTCATCAATATCAAGCAAAAATGCCGATTTTTTTTTTTTTTTAAAGACAAATAACATTAATCTTTGTATACATTATTGTAAAGCAAAATTTTATGGTTAAATCAGTTACAATTATCAAGACAAGTAAAATCAAGGAAATCATGAATTTGGTGTAAAATAGTTGCATTAGATTTTTTATGCAATAAACTCTAACACGAAATACTATAATATTAATTTTATATTTTGCTTGTAATCATGCTTTTGCATGCATATATTTACTACTAATAAGAGCGCATGTATGCATAGGTGACTGTCTGTTGGCGTTCTACAAGACAGGTCGTTGAGCCTAGAGTTGCCAAATTTGTTACAAACCTAATATGACGGGTGGCAAAGTACACCTGAGTGAGTTTTTTAAAACTTAAGAAAGAGTTTGGAGGGGGGTTCAGAGATAATAACCGAAAATATTATCATTAAAAAATAATTTCTACACCGTCTTATATTTAAAAAAAAATTATCTTTCAATGATAACAGTCTAGTTGTCGTGCAATTAAATTTGACAATTTTTTTAAAAATATTTTTATGTATTATTTACAACAATACTGGATTAAAAATCAAACCAATTTCACTGATTCATCAAATCTTTAATTTAATATTTCTCTTAATGTTTAAGTTAATGTTTTTCTTATTTAAAAAAAAGGGGTTTGTAAACGTATTTTGATTTATTACAATATAAAACCTTCTTTTGTTGTAATGAAATGTTGCCATTTTCGTTGCTTTTCCAATTTTTTTAGTCTTAATTTTTTGTTAATTCTTTGCTACTTGAAATAAATTTACTTTTTAAATAGATTTGCTATATTATTTTGATACATTTACTTTTTAGCTATGATCTAAAATTCATTTTTTCCCTTAGGGCAGATAATCTTCATTGGAAACCATACCATCTATTTATTTGTAATAATTAGGTAAAACATTCAAGTTATAGTCAGATAAATAAAGTGTAATAAATGTGCTTTAAATCTGAATTATGTATGATCGAAATAAAAATTAATTTTCATTGAATTTAATATATTAAAGAGCCATTTTGCCTAAGACTTTTTTAACAATTGAATGTAAAAATCAAAGACATAATTTTTATTAGATGTAAAACATATTGCCTTAAAATTTAGTTCAAATTAGCTTGCGAAAAATTAAATAAGTTGATGTTTTTAAAATTGGTTGGCTATAATAATATATAATTAATAAAATGGGCGAATCAGCTGGCAGTAGAAGGCGGCTAGTATTTAATACAACAAAAGCAATTTAAAAATACAGAAATAATTTGAGCTCACCTCTTTAAAACTAATTTATCTCCTTAGAAAAAGAATGAAAATGTCCAAGTATTTCTTTATGTGCCCATTCTCTGATGAAACAAAAATACAACATTTCCTTCTTATTATTTTCTACTAAAGAAACACCAAAGGACCACTCGTCCAATAAGAACGAGCCCCATTTATCCTTTCTACAATATAATAAACATAAAATAAGACCG